>PVJX010011905.1:0-52016 GCA_004027295.1 Dolichotis patagonum | reverse complement strand
CTCCTGAGTTACAGAGCCTGGGCCTGGCTGCTATGCACCCAGCTCTGTAGTCAGGGCACCAGGGCCGACAGTGTGTGATCGGCCTATGCTGTGCTTTGAATCTACCCTGAGTCCCCAGTCCTCTTCTATGGAGGTGAGGGTGGTGAGGACCAGAAACCTGAGCACACAAGCAACCACCACACACGGACCACCACTGTCCTCCTCCACATCCCAGGGCTGACAGCGCATTCAGCCTCTTGGCAACAGGTCGCCTCTGTCCTCCCTGTGTCCCCTAGAATTTTGGGTGGGTGATCCTAGGCCCCAGAGAATTTGTCTCTTCCTACCCCATGGTGGAAAATCTGACAAAAGTGGAGAATTGGGTGGTGAGGGCTCCCTCACTGCTTCTGGGGAGGAACCCACTCTGCATCCCAGGCAGCTGCTCAGCTCACTGGGAGAAGCTTCATGCCCAAGGGACCTGCCTGTGCTTGGCCACTTGTCACATGGCCACCCCAAGGCAGGTGCCCTATTTCCTGGCAGAGCTGAAACCTCAAACACTTTTCCTTCTGAGCTGTACAGGAAATAGAGACCAGCATGTGGTAAGCCTGCACTTAGGTCCTGACCCTGATGCTGCTGCTACGTTTCCCATTTGCACTTCACATGGAACCCAGCTGTGGGGACCCGATGCAGAGCAGTTTGGGGACCCTCAAGCTCATGTCTTGCGCACTGTGTGTGGCTTCTGAGGGCTTCAACTGCTTGGTCAGCAAAATTAGGATCATCAGTTGCCCCACATGGAGTCCTTGTGTTAAGATAATCCATATGGAAATGTTTTGTCAGCTGCACAGAAATAACTGAGTTCTTTTAATTCTATTTCAAAAATAAAGCATTTGAGGAGGTTCTTAATGGGTTTGCACATGTTGGGTTTACTGTTTGAAAAATACTGCTTAAGATCCCAGAACATGCCATTTGCCTGAGTGGGTCCTCTGGGCCTTCTCTTTCATGAAGGGCTAGTGGGACCAGTAATGTCACCACAGATTCTGACCCACTCGTGGCCTCCGGCTGAGGAGATGACACGCAGCCCTCCTGCTGTCCTAGCTGCTGCAGAACGGCGGGGAGCTCATTTCAGCCTCTTATCTCCTGCCAACTTCCTTTCAGAGGCAATGTCTGCTTTCACCCTGCTATTCTCCTGAAATTTGCCCTGGTCTTACAAGATCACAGTAACCTTGATTTTGCAGTAAATGGTCACCAGTTTAAAGCAAGTGTAAGATAGTTCATATGTTGGACTTCGTATAAATGATTTCTTGAAAAGTTTGTTCCATTTTTCTACTTTTAAAAATTCACAGAGAAAAATAAAAAAGAACAAAAAAAAATCCACAGAGAAAGAGAAGAAAAATGTACAGAAACCCAAGAAAGTGACAAAGTACTGCTTTCTAGAAATTCTCAGGGTTCTTGCCTTGAAGGATAAACAGGAAGAATTCATAATTAGTGTCTCAATTGCTTGCATACTGAGCTTCCGAAGTACTTTAGAAGATTAATCTCTTCAATCTGCCCTTGGTCTTCTATTTTTTTTATCTGCTTTGGGAGGAAAAACTTTAGCTATCTCTGTGAATTATTATAAATTAATGACATCTAAAAATCTCCTTTCTTTTTTAAATATTATTTTTAAAACGAAGCAAAAAAAAAATAGAAACAATACAGAATTTCAAAAAAAATTGTAGGAAATTAACCCTAGTTAATATATTGCATATTGTTATCTTAGAAGTAGTTGCTCAGATTACAAGATTTAAGCATGAAAAAACCATGATCAATCAATGAAAGTACAAACTGTTCTTATTGATAAACTCACAGAGATTAATAGTATAGTTATCTATCTTGTATATATATGCATGCACACACATATATGTATACATATGATCTCTTCCCTTCTTCCTTTTCTCTTTTCCCCTATCCCAGTTGTTCTTTCCTTTTGAGCACTTTCTTTCCCTTTCATTCAGAGAAAAGCCCTGATGGATTCACAGCTCAATCTACAAGAAATTTAGAGAAAATTTAATGCCAATACTCTTTAAACTCTTTAATGAAATTGAAAGGGAAGCAATTCTCCCTAACTCATTCCTGGAGGCAAGTATTACTCTGCTACCAAAATCAGTGAAAGACCCCACCAAAATTTCCTTTCTATATGTGGCAAAATGCATACCCATATAAGTATCTCACAAAAGCACCCCAACAGCAAGATACAGAAAAAAAGAGTAGTTTTTCCTTTCTTCTCCACACAATAACCCTCAATGATCATATAACATAGAGCAATTCATGTTTTTGTCTATTCTTTAGTTTCACTAATGAGTAGCATTCATTTATAAAACCATCTTGCTGAGCACAGTGCTCTAAAAATAAGACTCACTGTGATTCAGAAAATCCAACCATCTCTGTGACTTCTGATCCCCTCCAGTTGAAGGGTGAATATGCTTATGATTTTTTTTTTTTATCGGTACTAGGGATCGAACTCATGACTGCCTGCTTGCAAGGCAGGTGCTTATGCCGCTGAGCTAAATCCCCAGCCCTATGATTTGGTTTTGGAATACTGTAATTAAACCACAGATAAAACAGAACTCTGTTTTGACCTTTTGGGGCTCCTCCAAGTGCAGAAGCCACCTTTCCAAAGCTGTGTTGGAATCTGTATATTCCATCACTTCATGGGAAATACTTATAAAAACTTGTGTGCATTCGCTCTAATTTGTCTGGTTTTATCAATTCCAGCATCAAAGTTTTACTTTAGTTGTATTCTTAAAAGAGCAAAACAATTTTTTTCTCCTCAGAAATTCAGGTTAATTTCTAAAAGTCCTGCGCTTTGTCCTCCTTTGGGAAACAGACTTCCTTGTCTCTTCCAGCCATTTTTAAAGGCTCTATTGCTTTCCTGTCTCTAACCCTAAAAGGCCTCATTGTCTTGAGTCTCAGTGTCCACCAGCTCTGGGCTTCAGAGCACTCTTGTTTAATAGAGAGTTTCCATATAAATCCAAAGTATTATCTCCAAGTAGCAGAAAATTTCAGCGCCACAAGCATTTCTTTCAATTTCTTTGTCTAGAAGAATCCTAAACCTAAATAAGTAGGAGCTTTTAAGCCGCCTTTCCCTGCTGCTGTATTTTAATTAAATGCTTTGAATTCCCTTTCTCATAGTGACACCAGGACCTGGTGGCAGTGGGTATGAGGCAGAGAGAACTTCCAATCACAGTGCCATAGATGAAGACCCCTGGGACATCCCCACCAGCCTCCCATAGCCCCTTCCTGACATGACCAGACCTGTCTGATTATGCACACAGCCCTATCAATCCAATCATACTCTGGCTTTGGAGAATATTGTGGGGTTGAAAGGGTAGCAGTTTCTTTGTCACTACAAAACAGAAAGCAGCTGTCCATGTTATCAAAGGACACCAAGGGTGATAGGAGAATCATAATTCCTGACCTGTCAGATGTCAAATGTGCTAAGTTCATGGTCTCATAACATCCAGGAATGAAGTCATGAGCTAACAGATGAAATTAGCAAAGTTCTATTAGAAATAAGGAGAGAAGATTAGCCCCTGGAGTTCTAGAAAGGATCCAGAATGGGGTGGCTACTGAGCCCCTTTGTCAGGAATAATTTATATAACAAAGTCACAGCACGGGTACAACATGATCAAACTGCCATCAACCTATAGGATTACAAGCATCGCCAATTAGCTAATATTGATCCACTAGGAAGACAAGTCATGTAGCAAGAGTCCTGTATATTGACGTCTATCTAACTTAGCTGCCTATGATAAGAGAAGGATGTTGTGGAGTGAGATAGGCATACAGAAGAAACCGGGGTGAGGCTGATAGAACCTGGGAACCAGGTCCCCGCCAGGTTACTGGATGAGGGAGCAACTGAATCACATGGGGTAGCTCTGTAGCATCCCCTGGGGTAATCAGGCTCCTTCCTCTTTGGGGCTCAGTTGTCTGGTACTGGGCTACTCAGAAGGACACAGCAGGAAGGCTGTTCACAATCCTCCCTAACAGCTCTGAAAATGACCATTCCACACAGGCACACTCACATTCCTAATGGATGTGGGTTGTCTTTGTATTTTGTCTTTCTTCTGTCTTCAGCTGTCTTTGAATATTAGTAAATAAAATTGCTAAACTCCAGAAATGTTATTGTGGCTGGATGGAAGAACACTGTTAGTTTATATGTGCTACATTAAAAAGAAATGCACTTCCCTGTAATTGTGAATGGTTAAGAAAACCATTGCACATCCACACAGTAAGACAACATTCAACAATAAAGAGGAGTGATCACTGAGGCAGGTCTCCGTGACAGCTCTGAAAATGACACTTCCACATGAGCATACTCATATTGAGTGCATCTGCTAAAAGAAAGAAACCAGACTTGAGAGGCTTTAGGCCAATTGATACCACATCCAAGACCTTCTGAAATCCAAAGTTGTAAGAACAGAAACTAAATCACCAATGTTAGAGGCTGTGCAGAAAGGTGGACTCCAAAGAGACATGAGGGAAACTTTCACGTCTTGGTCGTGGGAGCGCATTATGGCTTATATCTAGAAATTGGCCCAAAGATTTATACATTCATAGGTGGGCTTTTCAGAATTACTGAATCATGAGTATATGATGCTACATTAACACATTGATTGGTTTAGCATAGTTCTGGGTGTGGGTGATGGATTTACTGAAGAAGGAAGCCCTTCTTCAGTTGAGGGTTGTACTAACCAATATGCTTACAGCCTGGATGGAATAAAAAGGGAAAGAAAGAAGGCTCACCCCTCCTGTTTGCCACATCATGGACTATTTCTCCTTTGCCATGTCTCTCTGTCATGCTGCCCTGTCTTGGAGCCAGCTGACTATGGACTGAAACCTAAATACTGTGAGATAAAGTAGACTTTTTCTCCTTTAACTTGTGGCTGTCACGTATTTTGTCCTGGCAACAAGGAAGTAACTAAGATAGTGTGGTAACACTCTTACATGTATTTGTCAAATCTCATGAACTATATCCTAAAAAGACTGAATTTCATTCCATGTAAATTATATCTAAAAAGTTCTAAAAAAGAAAAGGAATGTATCTTATCCCATCAAATATATGGTTATATTTCTACAAAGTTACAGAACATAATTTCCTAAAGTCTAATATTTTCCTCCCTAGGCTGGCAACTTTCCAATCATTACATTTAAAGAATTAGGAAACTTAGGACTATTTCATGTGATAGGGTAGATTTCAGCTTTTTCCTTCACCAACTGATGCTATAAACGAACTTCTCTCCATGTGCTAGACCCTCTCCAGCCTTGCTTCATTTGCATTAATTTCTGCAATTCCTTCCCGTGACCCCCTTCTAAGACTCAGCTGCACCCCTCATCCCCTCTCTAGCACTCAGAGCTCATAGCTTCTATTGGTAGCCATCCTTCCAGCAAAGCAACCTCCTCCCTCTTTCCCTCCTGCTCTCACTCCATCATCAGCAAACACGGAGTAATGAGCAACGTCCTATGCAGAAAGGAGACAAAGGTGACAGGAGTCTTGTCCCAAAGGGCTACAAGAAACAACAGTTGCACTAATATGCTAAAAGTGGATTTTGTAGAATTATTTGTGAATTTTAATTTCTTCAGCTTTGTCCAGGCTATCTAACTTGTAGATATTGAATACCTGTGGCTTTAGTGATAAGAGGAAGAAGCAGGGTTTAAAAGATTAATAAATAGTTTCAACAGAGGTTGTTGAACTTTGGGAAGTGACATCTAGATATTTGGGTGTCAAAAAGTAGGAATTGTCACTGTCAGAAAGGAGCCAGTAAGAGGAGATGGCTAGTGGAATCCCATTACAAATGGCAGACACATAATATTGTTATGGCTTGTGTCTAGATATCCCCTCAAAGCCTCAATCATAGGAGAGGATTTTTCAGAGGTGGTTGGATCTAGAGTGTATGATGCTGGGAATGATTCATGGTATAATGCTAGGCAAAGGACACCAGGACTAATGATGTGAGTGCTACCCGCCCTAAGTACTTTGGACAAGAGATAAGGGTTAGAAAGAGCTGTAGTCATCCCTTGCTTGTTTTGCTACCTTCTGCTCACCATGAACTCTTTCTTTCTTGCAATGCTCATCTGCCATGCCACCATGCCTTGGAGTCAGCCAGTTATGTATTGAAACCTCTATAAATTGTGAGCTAAATAAACTTTTCCTCTTAAGTTATGGTTGTGGGGTATTTTTTCATAGCAAAGAGAGAAGAGTAACTAAGATACACATTGACTTCCGTTTGGTTGGTTTGGTGGTATCAGCAGTTGAACCCAGAGCCTTTAAACTGAGCCACATCCCCAGCCCTTTTTTGTTTTTAACTTGACACAGTTGTACTAAATCACTAGGTTTCCCAGGCTGGAGTTGAACTTGCTAACCTCCTGCCTCAGGCTCCCAGTGCTGGGATAACAAATATGTGGCACCACACCCAACATGCATGTTTTATTTCAAACGCTACTGAGCTCTACTTTCATTCTTTAAGTTAGAAGGGGTCGAGAGAAAAGCATTTCTTCTTGCATAGTCTTCACTGACACAGGAGACATTTTACTCTGGTTTATTTTTCCATTTATAATGAATCAATATTATCCAGAAAGAATTTAAATACTAGCTGATTTTTCATGTGTTGTATTGTGGTACATATTATTGTATACAATTGTTAAATAAAGAAAAACATAAAGCAGATGTTAAAATACCTTGTAATCGCACTCTAGATAGAACTATTAACAAAATTTTAAAGCATGTCTTCCTAGGCTTTTAAGTTCATTTATATATAATATCAATATTATACTCAATATAAAACAATAGTACATATACAATTTTGATAGTCTTTCAATTAATATATTACAAAATATCCTCATGATAATAAAAATTCTTCAAAAAATAGATTTTTAATATGGTAGTTATTATATTTCATAATAGAAATTACCAAAATCCACTGATATCTCTTTTTAACAAGTTCATACTGTCCAGTCAATATCTCTGATTATCTTCGTAGTCAATATTTGTTTATGTGAAACCCTAGGGTATAAATCAAAGATCACAAACTTTTTAAGGTTTCTGATGTATATTACCAAATTACTCTCCTTGAAAATGATAGCAGTTTAATCTGAGATAGATGATGAGGGAATATCATAAATAATAAAATATCTTATAGGTCATAAAGATTTTTTCAGTCCTCATAAAATAAAAGAATGGAAACAAAGGTCACCAATGAAGGACCAATCCTTAGTGAACGGTTATGCAGAAATTGATAATGGAAGCATCCAACTTGCATTCTCTGAACCAACTAATTCACTATGGCATCACTGCAAGCAGAAAAACCAGATGTGTGTCCCCAGGACTTGATGAGTAGGAAGCATAGAACGTCCTCGGGGAAGTAGTCTTGAAAGAAAAAAGTTGGAATCTAATCAAGAGTGTAATCATATGTAGATCTTGCTACTATTTTATAGGGGATACAGGAAATAGAAGAACAAGATAAATGACACCATGAAAAATTGACTAGCAAACTTAAACCTGAAAATTTCTATGGGACAAAGAATCATACTTTAGTTTAATAAATAGTGTTTGTTGGCTAAAACATAAGAGTGGAATTGAACAATCATGAGGGTAAGTTCTATGTAAAAGAATTTCCATTTTTTTCTCCAAAAGACATAGAGAGAAAAACAACTGAAAATTTTATTGATTATATAATAGTAATGTAACATCCAGCGTATATCATGTACAAACTGTCTCTCCCCCCCCCTCCTTTTTTTTGTACTGGGCATTGAACTCAGGACCCTGCACTTGCCAGGCAGGTGCTGTGCCACTGAGCTACATCCCTGGCCTCCAAAGTTTCTTTTTTGGTGGTAGATTTTTTAAGATCTTACTGGATTTTTCATCCAAAACTTTAAATTGTTCCTCTAAACTTTTAATTTTCCAAGAAGAACATATTTCAGTTTAATTCTTTAATGTACAAGTGTAAAAGAAGTGTAAAAGAAGCAAGATCATTCTATTTGAATCTGAACAGAACACAGTTGCACAGGAAATAGTGCTGAGAATTAACAACTGGTATCATATCAAATTTAAAAGGTCCTGCATAGCAAAAGAAGCAACCAACAGAGTGAAAAGAAAACATAGATGGGAAAAATTGTTGCTAGCTATTCCTCAGATAGGGGACTGATACATAGACTACATGAAGAACACTAAAAAATGTCTCCAAAATAGGAGACTCAATCAAAAACTGGGCAAGGAAAATGAACAAAAACTTCACAGAAGTACAAATGGCTAATAATTACACGAAGAAACATTCAACACCACTGACCATTCAAGAAATGCAAATTAAAACAGCACTGAGAAAAACACTAATTAATTAAAAAAATAAAACAACACTGTGATTTCATTGTACCTTAGGAAGAATGTCTACCATCAAGTAATCAAATACTGTAATAACAAATGTTGGTGAGGCTGTGTGGAAAAAGAAACCCTTCTATATTTTTGTTGGGAGTGCAAAAAACAAAAAGTATAATCACTATGGAAATCAGTATGAAGATTTTCAAAAACTTAAAACTAGAAATTCCATTTGACCCAGCTATTCTCCTTCTCTATATCTTGCTGAGAGAGTTAAAGACATTTTATTACAAAGGGCTGGGGCTGTAGCTCACTGGTAAGGATGCATGAGCCCTTGGGTTCATTCCTAGCACTCAAAAAAAAAAATCATCCTATTCCAGTGATAGAGGCATATTTATATTTATAGCATTACAATCCATAGAAGCAAAAGTTTGGAAGCAGCCTACACGTCCATCAACACATGAATGGACAAAGAAAATGTTGTATTTATACACAATGGGATAGCACTCTGCCATAAAGAAACATAAATTTGAGTCATTTTTAGGAAAATGGATGCATCTTGAGACCATGTTAAATTAAATAAATCAGACACACAGACTTAAATATTACATGGTTTCTCTTATATGAAAAATGCAAATTTTAAATAAATAGAAAAATGAATAATAAATAGGAAGCATGGAGACAGATCTTTCTCAAATTGGAGGAGGGTCAAGAGATGGAGGAGGGAAGAAGAGAAAAAGGGGATGAAGAAAGGAATTCGTATGTGTTCTGTACATGATCAACTCCACACAAGGAATGTAAACATTGTGTACTTCAAACATGAACTAATAAAAATAAATACATTTTTAAAATGAAAAAAGAAATTGAAAAGTTAATTTAAACACTTTGGGTAGTGGCCACAAGGTGGCGCCACTGTATAGCTTTAAGTGAGTTCTTAAATGCAACATAAAACATTTCAGATTAATTGAAATAAGCAAGGTGACAACTCGGCCATAGGAAACTCACACAGTCATTTCTGCAGATGCAATTCTGCATCTCAGGGTAATTACTAATGTTTGCAAGCACAACCTATGTGTTGACAGCCCCCATTACTTAGAGGTTCTAAACAGAAACATGCATTTAAAATAGTCTACTAAGAAGTAAAATATCACTTTCAAGCCCCTAAAGAACTACTTTGGACATGAAAGGTCCTAAAGACCTTACAGAACTGTTAGGTTCTCTTTTGAAACCAATGTCAATTCCTGGTCCATACCAGTACCCACCCTACACCCTGTTGCTTCCTGTAGCTCTGTCCATCGCTAAACTGTCAGGGGTACTGAGCTCCTACACCAGAGGCATCCACAGCCTGGGATAAAGCGCAGGAGCTGCAGCCACAGCCCAGCCCCACAGTGCACCACTGCTCTGCATAATGACCACATTACAGAGCAAACAAGGACTGAACCAGCGGGCACTGGGTAGGTGCAGTGGGCACATCCCGAGAGATGGCTGAACAGCTGGGTTGGGAAAGCAGAGATGTCTGAGTTCTATCCTAAAGAAAGGACTGGATGTAAATAGCTGCTGACCAGGAGTAAGCTGAGGGATGTCACAAATTCACATGTGGATTTTGAACTCAAATCCTTGGAGAGGAGACG
This sequence comes from Dolichotis patagonum, assembly GCA_004027295.1. Lineage (NCBI taxonomy): Eukaryota > Metazoa > Chordata > Mammalia > Rodentia > Caviidae > Dolichotis > Dolichotis patagonum. The sequence goes on along the minus strand of PVJX010011905.1, from coordinate 42,059 downwards.
TAACTAAGTGGGCAGGATAGATGTAAGACAACCCAGAATGGACTTTGCCCAGTGCTCAGTGCCACTTCTGTGAAGACTAGGCCAGCCGTGGTGTTTCTCAGAGAGCCTGCCAGCAGGCCGGGTACCACTTCGCAGTCTCTGGGAGAGGCAGGCTGCTTTATTTAGCTTTTCCCCTACCTTTTATCAATTTTCTATGTCTCGGTCTCATACCCAGAAGATGAATCCTCGCAAAGATATAGAAAATAAGAGGATCTTTCTCCCTTAGTTTTTTTCTTAATTCATTTTGAGACATTCAGAATTAAAAATGGAATTAGTACGTTTTTTTTTAACTACAAGACAAAAAAGCAGAACTCAAAAGTTGGAAACATTAATGTCATATTCTATTTGATGAATGATCATGATTCTAAGAAGGACCAAGGTGATGAATCAGTGAAGGGAAGCTTGTCATTGTCACACGTAGGACTTCTAGTCGTGTCTCGCTTGTGATGCTAACTCCATCTCTAGTTGCTAAGTGTTCCCAGATTCATGAGTATTTTGTCATTGAATGTACTTTATTTTCTTTCTTTTGCTTTCCTCTTAGGTGTTCTAGCAGCAATTAAGTCATGCTGTGGAATGCTTATTGCAATGGCAAATGTCATGAAAATTGAGCATACAGCTAATTTTACTGCTCATGAATAGGCTTCCTGTGGTTTCATTTCAAAACTAATGGCAGGGATACATTCCATCCCTGTTCCCTACTTTAAATTGCTGAGATTTACCTTCAGGTACCCGGCCTGCACTCAATCTGAATTTTTCAACATTGTAGGCTTTTTCCATATTATGAATTCCATTCTATTGTTCATGCCCTATGCCTCCAGGACTACTGGAGTGAACAGCTATTTATTACTTACTTTTAGAGGTGCATTTTCAAGGGCAATTATGATTAGCTTCACTTTCTATAAGCCTGTGAAAGAACCCCTACTCCTTTACCTTCTCCAATATCTGAGAGAACCCCAAAAAACCTCCAGGAAAAACTAGGGAATTGACTTTGGGAGAAAATAAGCATGACAGGAAGTTCCTTTATTTCCCCATTACTGTAATATTGTTTAGCATCAAGTAATAAACAGGGTTTGAAAAGGAAATGAGAACTTGGCAAAAATGACTTTAAACAGAGTAGGGAGGGGCCTCTAAATTTCCCTGGGGTTGTAGATCCAACATAATGGAAGGAGGCAGTGTGCCCACAAGAACACCATAGAATACCGAAACATCTGTTGGTTTGGCTGCATGGATGACCCACCCTTCCGTTTCCAACCCATCCCACCCCACCGGAAAGGTTTTGCCATTTGACGCTCCTTTTGGAAGCCGATGTATAAATGATGTGTATGTATGTCTGTTGCCATGACAACCCCACAGCAATGGGCTTGGGCTTCTTACCAGAGCACAAATGTACTCTTGAAGTGATGCTTGTCAGAATTTGCCAGACTATTTTCCCTCCTGGAATTCACACAAAAGGTTTTCAAGGTTCCCAACTGCACTTAGAGGAGAGACAGGCTGAAATTTAGCACTTGGCTCCCTTGAATGATGCAGCTCAAAAGCTCTGCTCCCCTGCTGAAGTAATCATGTTCCAATCTATCATTTTGGTGCTGTGGGGGCAACTCCGTGTAATTAAAGTGAAGAATCACATGTGCATGAAAAAAAAAAATGATGATTACCGGAACTGAGGCTGTTGTTGACTTCTCATGTGACTCATAACCGTCTCTGTGTTTAATAAGAGGTATTGTTACTGCTGGGTTCCTACTCCTACTTCAGCTCCTCAAAGCTCTGTGTAGGTGCTGGACCAAGAGGGAAAAATGAAAACTCTCACAATGCAAGCTGGGTGCTCCTGGTTTGTCTTTGTTCCTGGACAGAAAACAGAGTCAACTCACGATCCTTTGGCCAAGTTACAGGCAGCTTTCAGTTATTTAGGGATGGGCTTTCCAATGTAAACAGTGAATTTCTCCTCTCCGTCCTTTTGCCATCTGCCATGGGACCCACAACTCCCTCAGAGGGGAAGAGGAAGCAAAACACATATGGGTCGTTGAACAGCTGGCAGTCATGGGAGGGTTTCATAGGAAGACGGGAGCTCTAAGTGAGTTGTGGGGATGATCTGTGGGTTGTGCTAACTCCAGCTCCAGCCTGATGAGCAGTCTCTACTTGACTCTCTGCAGAGATAACGACTGTTAGCTATCTCATTACCGAAGCAAGGTAGCTCACCAAGTCAGAGGAACAACAGCTGCCCTGTATCTTTCTCTTAATCTTCCTATCTCTCAGGAGGTGAGTGCTAGCGAAAGTTAGGTAGAGTCTCTCCACCCTTGGAAAGAAAATTACCTACACTAAGATTCAGCTAGCAGTGTTAGACATGGCTTCAAGAAATCAGTTTCCTGCTTTTAAAAGACAAAGGTAGACTACATTAATTCTCAGGATTGCTCTTAAAACTCTGTTTCCCTTAGGAATTCTAGAAAATCTAAGCCCCAGTCTTGCTGATTTAACAAATTAGGGCTAAAATATACTATAGTAAGCTCTAAGAATCATCCAAAAGCAAAAATAGAAACAAAAGCCCACAAAAACCAAGACACAAAACAAAAAACAAAGAACACTGAAGCACCTTTCTGTTTCGTAGCTTTGGCCTGCTACCTTCAACCTGCTTCTCCCTGCATCTCTTTACCTAATTCTCACACCACAGTTTTTTAAAATAAGATGCCAACAAAGGAACTGTACATTTCTAGCTGGAATTATTCACTTCCTTCAATTTCTATCTCTTTTAGAAAGAAATTTACCATGGAGTAGGAGGTTAAATTAGATGTACTCCAAGCCCCATTTCAGCACTCTGGGAACTGAAATTTTAATGTTAACTGCACAAAAGAACCAGGGCCGAGACCACCTAGGTAGCACTGATCACGTGCTTGTGGTCTGCAGTGGGTCTCAGCCCACAGATGTCCTTGTGCATCCTACACACATAATTTCAATTTAACAGTTTTTGGAGTTTCCAGCATTCAGGCATAATAAAGCCTTTTGCATGAAAACTTTAGATGTCCTGCTACTATGTTTGAAACCAGCAAGGGCTGAGGAGGGCGGGTTTGCACCCCCACGTGGTAATGGTCTCCTGGAGCTTCTGAGGTTTTCCCCTCAGCTCTCCACAGGCCGCACCCCGCTACAGGCTCACTCACCCCTTCGCCTGGGACAGGGAAGGGGCTGACACTTAACTTACTGACTGTCTGGCGACCACCACTGAAGACAAAAATCGCTGACCTGAGAATCACCCAATCAAAAGTTAGAGCTTCTTTTGGAGCATCTGTACTTAATGATTTTTTATTAAAGAAACAAGACGAGAAAAAGCAATCTGAGCCTGGATGACAGCTCTTCAGTAGGTGGAACGCTATTCTTATTCTAATGAAAACCTCACCCTGTGCCAGAGAGCAGTCTGCAGCTGCTCGCCTCTGGGGAAGAACAAAGTCAAATAAATCACCTAAGTGGATCACCCTCTGAGAAGGGAACAACTGGAGCTCTCAGGACCCCGCCCCTCCCAAGGGTCCCAGCTCTCACCACCGGAGCTTTGCAGACACAGTTTCCAACACATGGAATTGGAAAGCACATTCAAACCATAGTGCGCACATTCACGTAACACACATATGCACGTAGGCCTGTGGGTACCTGTGTGTACGGTACTCAGCTCCTAGCATATATGAAACATTTCCGCTGGCCTGCCTCTACTGGCCTACTTCTGAATTCTTCCTTTTTAAGGAGTTATTGTTCAAAACAAAACAAAAAAATCCTTGTAGAGGTGAAAAATGAGGGATGAAATAAGTGAACTTGTAACCTGCCAGGAGATTTAAGCAGGGTCCCAGTGTGAAAGCACAGCCTCTCTGTCCCCTTACCCCAGCCAGCCAGGCTGAGGCGCGTTCCTGGCCTGCGCTCCTGCAGCACGAAGCCCACGCCCAGCGCGGCGCACGTGGGAGCCGCCTGCGGAACCTGCCTTCCCGCCGATCCGTGTGCTGCTTCAAGGGCTGAATTCCGCTGCCTTCATTTTCTCGTCCTAGCCAGTGTTTTTGAAAGTGCCAGACTTAGCAAGCATGCCAAAAAATGCTAGTCCAATAAATGTTTATTGAGAAAAAATGAAACAGAATCATTTTTTCCTTCTTCTCCTTCCATTTTGCCTGAAATGTAACATAACTGCTCACCTCCAGGCTCAACAAGATTGTACTTGGAAAGACCAAATAAATCCTGAAGCTCCCAAAGCCCGGTTGCAGTACGGAGATCTAATAGCGCGCTCACACACACACACACACAGTCGCTACCACCAAAACAGATAAAAATGATCGCAAAATCTAGCAATGAAAAACAAAAAGAATTCCAATCTCAACTTGAATTTCTTGGTGCACTCTAAAGAGATTAAACTATAATTTACCGTAATATCTGTAAAATTTACTTCCATTTGGTTCTCCTTCAATTTTATTTAGTTGTTCTCAATCCTCTTTTTTCTGAACTACTCTAGCTTTCTGCTGAAAGTTCTTTTGGTCACTACACTCTTCCGGGGTCCCCTGATCCTGCCTCACCCCACTGTTGCTGTCCATGTTCACTTATTCCATACTCATCCAGCCAGAAAGCCGCACCCACCTTCCACCTCAGTTGCTTGAAGAAATCGGGGTTCCCCCACCTCATCCCAGCAATCATATGCTTTCCTTACTCTAATTTTCCCCCAGAAAGTAATTGTGGAGAAAGTCCAAAATTCTCCACTCTGCAAATGTTCCTTGTTACCTCAAGTTAGACAAACTTTGTAAGAGAGCTTGGGAACTGCACTGCTATTTAAGACATAGTTTCTGTGGGAAAGGCTAATATGCATTCCCAACAGCTGACTTACAAACAAGCTTTTGGGATACAATTTATTCATAAGCTCAGAGTCGTCTGGGTGTATCCAGGTTTATGGTTTCTTAATCTGTTTGGGAGCTCATGGTTTTGAAAAAGTTCAATCAAAGTTAAAATTGGAAAAACTTTTCCTATTTCCTACTGTCATTGGTATTTTTGTGAACGTTGGGAGCTAGGAGAAGTGAATATTTCTTCTTAAGATGACTTCTAAGGGATCCAAAGTCTGTTTTATAACAGGCCGGATTATCTAGTATTGAGCCATAGGGAGGGGACAAGTGAATTCAAAGAAACAGATTCAAGACACTGTAAATGGCTGAGAGTCAAAGAGGCGTGAGGTAAAGGGTGCTGTTTGATCTGAGCTGCCACAAGGGAGCAGGGCTCTTGTTTTTGACACAGGTACTGGTTGCAGAAGAGTCACAGCTTTCTGCTGAGCCTCACATCGCTAGTGCTGGATGCCAAGAACAACGGGTGTCCACTAGCAAGATCCCATATGTAAATACGAGCTCTGTGGACGGCTTCCCTGACCCTCCCTGAGCCGGGGTCCGAGTAAGCAGGACTAGAGCTGCCCTGACTCAAGTCTGAGCCCATTCTTTTTTTTTTTTTTTAACAAATTAAAACTATGTACCATTTTATTAACCAGTAATTGCTAAAATATTTTAAGTAACTGAAATTCCCAGTGGTAGCAAAGTACGATAAAGTTGATATCTTTACTATGAATACTATTTATATGATACAACATTTAAAAAACAATTTCAAAAACCATAAAAATATACATAAGCTTTGATCAAGTTAACTCTACTTTAAGAAACTAGTCCTGAAATTTTTAATTGAGTAAAAAGCTATATGCTTTATGATATTCCAGTGATACTAACATTAATTAGTACTTATTAAAAACTATACACTGAGAATAACCGCTGTACTAAATGCATTATTGCATATTTTTTCTTTATTTGAAAGAGAATAAAACTAAGCAAAATAAAACAGAACAATGCCAGTCAAACATAACAATGAAAGTGATATAGAACTTCAAAACAAGATAATAGGAAATCAACAATGGCTTCCATATTGCCTTTTGTTTTCCTCAAAATAGCTGTCCATTCCATCAGAGATGATAAAAATCAAACAAAACAGAACAGAATCAATCAAAACAAAACAATGAAAGCAATATGGAACTTCAAAACCAGATAATAGGAAATCAACAATGGCAACCATAATATATCTTATCTTCAAAATAGCTGCCCATACCATCAGACATAATAAAATCAAACAAAACAAGACAGAATAAAACCAAACCAAACAAAATGAAACAATGGAAATGATACAGGAATTCAAAACAAGATAATAGGAAGGTAACAATGGTTACCACCTTCCCTTTTTAGATGTTTCCTCTCCTATCTATTGCACATTTTAGATCTCACTAACTCCTTCAGTTTTTTGTGCAAAGGAGTAGCATGACGCTCACCCATATGAGTCCAAACCGTTTTACTCATGAGCATGATCTCAAATTGCATCTATTTACCAACAAGAGCCTAGAGATTATCCTTCTTTGTAGCCGAGTAGCTTTCTATTATATAAATATACCATATTTTTCTTATCCATTCGGTGGTTGATGGGCAAGCTACCCTTGCTTTTTTTCTGGTTTTCTATAGCATGGAACATTGTTTTCTCTCCCTTAACTTTTAGTCTATGACTTTCCATTGGAGTTAAATGTGCTCCTTGTATACTGCATGTTGATGGATCTTGTTTCTTGATCCACTCTCCCTGTGTTTCTTTTTATTGGTGAATTGAGGCCATCTACATTAATAGTCACAACTGACATGCACTGGCTCATCTCTACCATGTTATCCTCCTGCTGTTGGCCTTTACTTTTCCCCTCTATTCAGTTGCCTGCCCTGCTCGTCAATCCTCTTCCACTGCTGTTCCTGAAACCATGATCATCCTTAGCTCTCTCTAGAATATCCTTCAGCGGTTTTTTTGTAGGGTTGGTTTGGCTGTCATGAATCCCTTCAGTCATTCTTTATTATAGAAGTATCTTATTTTCCCATCAGTTTTGAAAGATAGTTTTGCAGGGTACATCAATCTGGGTTGGAAGTTGTTTTCTTTCAGGATCTGAAACACTTCACTCTGAGCTCTTTTTCATGGTTTGTGTTGATAAGTCTGCCATGATTCTGATGGGTTTTCCTTTACGGTGATCTGGGTTTTTTTTTTTTTCTCTAACAGCCTTTAATATGCTGTTTTTGTGCTGAATTTCTGGGACAGTGACGATTAAGTCTGGGTGTAGATTTATTTTGGTTACGGTTAGTTGGAGTTCTATATGCCTCATTTATCTGTATGCCAGATCTTTTCCCCATGTTTCTGCAATTTCTTCTGTAAATAGTCTTTTTATGTAATTTGTGTTGACCCCTGCTTTTTCACTGACATGTATCAGTCTTAAATCATTTTTCTTTGTGTTGTCTTGCAGCCATTGAATTGTTATTTCCTGGTTCCTTGTTATTTTTAACAGATCTTTATTTTCACAATCCCTAGCTGCAGTCCTGTCTTTAAGGACTGAAAGTCTATCTTCAATCCCTTGACTGCTTTCAATAAAGTTTTTAATTTCCTGGATATCTCTTTGAATCTGTTTCATGCATTGGAATTCTTTCCTGTATTGCTCATTAAAGGTTTCCATCATTTTCCTATGCTCTTTTTTTTTTTATGTATGTCTTCTTTAGATATACTCAGCAATTCTTTCATTATGTTTCTCATTTCTTCTTTCACCTGAGATATTATTTCTGATCTGATTACCTTTACAGCCTCAAGAAGTTGTTTCTTTACTTCAGTTGCTATTCTTTCAGAGATTTCAGGTGTGTGGCTTCCATTTTCTTCCATGACTGTATCTCCCAGACTTGTTCTGTGTGGGCTGGAGCTGTGAGATTGCCTCTTCTTCCTTCATCTTAACATTTTCCTGGATTCCTCCCAGCAAGCCAGTTGCGGGGTCCCAGGTGCTTCTCACTATTGGCTGCCCCTCTACAGTGTAGGGGAACAGGCCAGGCACCTGGGTTTCTCCAAACCCAGATTCTAGGGAGGCAGTGGGGCACGGAGTGGGCTTCTCCAGACCTGCACATCTATACTTCGGCTTCCCCAATGGCAATGGTTGTATGGTGGTAGGGCTACTTCTCTCAGCCTGCACGGCTACACCAGGACTCCCCCAGTGGTGGCAAGTGCACAGGAGAGTTTGTCTGATTCTCCCAGCCTACACTAGCTGCCCACAGAAAACAGGCATCTCCTGTGGGCGCACGGGGCATATCTGGCTGTTTCTCCGAGCCTGCACTGGCTGCCCACAGGAAGCAAGCATCCCAACGGTGGCAAGTATGCAGGAGCAGTTCTAGTTGTTTCTCCTTGTCTGTGCTGGTTACCTTTTAGGAATTTCTTAAGGACCAAGCCACTACAAAAGCTTCTTACTGAAGCAACTTGCAGACAGCCAATGTCATCCACTCCATTCTGCTAGAGGAACAGCAGCAACATTCTGCTGAAACACCTGCAGGTGGCCTTGAATGCCTCCTCCAAATGGAATTTGGGCTTTAACATAGGAAGGCACTTACGCCAGGGCACATGAACTTCTGAGTCCATTCTTAACCAGCTGCAGGAACTCAAGTATATTACATAATCTCTCCCTGCCTTGATTTCCTCACACACTGGGGGAAGGCAGCACCACTTCACTTCAGCACCACTGAGAACAGTGCTTCTCAGCCCTGGCTGTGTGGCAGGATCTCTCTGGAAAATGTTCTCTCAAACACTGATGCCTGAGCCTGCCCCCATTAGTTGAGCAGTGTCTCCTAAGGTGGGTGTGGCCAGCAGTGTTTCATGCCTCTAACCCCAGCATTCTAGGAGACTGAGGTAGGAGATCATAAGTTTGAGCCAACCTGGACAACTTAGCAAGACCTATTTCAAAGTAAACAATAAGTAAATTAATAGAGAATGTTCCAGATCAACAGCTTACCATGTGGTGGAGATGTGTGTACTTGGGTGTATTGTGAGTGTGAACTGTAAAGTGTAACACAATCATGTCTTGTGCCCACCCTCATGGCTTCCTCTGTTTCCATGGCATTGTTAATGACTGCTGATATGCATAGATGGCTCTGATTATCTATGTCTGGAGACTCTGTCTCGAAGGCCCTGGGGATAAGAGCTACACTATATTAGCTACTATGTCCCAGTACCCAGCCCCAGGAATGGGGAAAGCCAGTGGGTCCCGATGGGGTAAGAGGAAAGGTCACATCTTCCCAGGGATCCTTCCCAGGGTCTCCCAGTGGGGCTGTGCTTGCTCCTGGGCCTTCAAATGGTGACAACTTTACAAGAACAGGTAGTGGTGGGGTAGGAAGCCCTGAGTGCTTGGCATGTTCTGGGGGCTGTGGGCATACTCAGGGCCTAGAGGCCCGGGGTATGGTGTGGGATAAGATACTGTGAGGGACTTTAAATGTCATACAAAGCAATTGGAACTTCATTCTCCAAACTGGAGAGCAGAGGATTCCAGGGAGCTCAGCGCAACATGAATCTGTCCATGTGAGGCTTTGGAGGATCTGCCAGGTGCAGCAGATAAGGTGGCCTGCAGGCAGTGAGCCAAGTGTGGGGAGCGGGGAGTTTGCATTGTAGGCCTGTACAGGTCTGGGACAAGGGGCAGCACTGGGGCCAAGGGCACAGGACCTGCAAAGGTGGGACGGGTGTGTGAAGGACCCAGAGGTGTGGTGTACCCACTTTGACTTTGTTTTCTCTCCTTCTGTCCCTTTAAACTTTACTGAGAGTTGTAGGACAAGGCTCTTTTGTTTTTGGATGAAGATCAGGCACTTCATGACCTTTCTGGCAACCACAAGGCAAATCCTCTAGTCTCTTTCAGTTGTATAAACAGGCTCCCTTAGAAATTACCATGTTCAGGACTGGGAGGAGGGAAGCAGTGGGCAGTTCTCCTCAGGTTCTACATGACACCTGCATCCCACTCCCCTCAACTTCTCTGTTACATCTCAGGAGTCCCTGGATGTCCTCTTCCTTCCTGAGCTTTGGGCATCAGGAAGACATCTGCAGCCTCTGTTTGCAGGGAATTCTCTTGGGTGAACAACCCACATCTCCCCCTGGTGGGTCCAGGGTCCAGGGCCCCACTCCCCCCAGGGAGGGGCCCACACCCACCCCTGATTTCCAGATCCTCAGAAGCAGACCTGGTCTGCAGACCCAGAGTGGACCAGGCATTAGAAATCCCTGTATCCCAAGAGCAGGAAGTGCAGAGCTCCCTAGTGGAAACCGGAAGTCTCTTTCTTGCAATCAGAGTTAAGAAGTTGTACCTGTTCCCTCCCCTAAGTGAGAGAATAGGAGGAGACCCACAAATGACACAGCTTCTTCGAGCTATTGCTTTACTCTCCCCTCACCAAATCCCTTCTGCACTGTGGCCCACTTCTACCACAGATGTCAGAGAAGTGATTTTCTTTAGACACCTGACTCACTCATTTCTAGGTTTGGACTCTCTTGTGGTGTTAGTGTCCTATTGCTGCTGTAACAAATTACCAAAAGCTCAGGGCTCAGGACCACATAATTTTATTGTTATAGTCTCATAGGTCCAATGACCAAAATGGATATTACGAGACTGAAATCAGAGACTCAGTTCCTCTGAAATTTCCAGGGGAGCCAGTTTGTTCACCTTCCCCAGTTTCTAAAGCCCCCTTACCTTGTGGCCTCATCCTTTCAACTTCTGTCACTATCACATCTGCTGACTGACACCTACTCCCCCTCCAACACTCATGAGTCCATCAGACCCACCTGAATAAACCAGGGCAATGCCTGCATCTCAAAATCCTTAATTTAAGTCTGTAAAGTTCCTCCTATCTGAAAAATTCCTTTGGCCATGTAAATTTCACAGATACTAGAGACTGGAATAGAGACCTAGTTGGGGGGACTGTTATTCAGCTTGCTACACTTGTCTTGGCAGCTCAGTAGAAAAGGAGGCAGGAACATTCCTGATGATATTTCTGCTGAATGTGTTGCCAGCACTGTTGGCCTTTAGAGATGTAGTTAAGCAGGACGGGAAGTAGGGTGGGAGAACAAGTAGGAGGTAGGGTTGGTGGGGACACAGGGGGTTCATCTGGTTATGTTGGAGGTAGGAACATCTGTAGGACACTTGCAAGAATAGATCTGGGGCCTGGCAGAGAGGATTAGGCCAAAGCCATGGGCTGTCTAAAATCAGTGAGAAGGGAGGAAAGAAGAGGCAGTGCACCACACACAGGTATGTTTTGGGGGAGAGTAAGTTTAGAAAGCACAGGACTTGTAGAGAGGCAAAAAGAAAATGAAACAGTCACAAAAGTAATCATTGCCTGCATGTCTGCTATGTGAAACATTTTTTGATCGTATCTTTTTCCTTATGTGTAGAGGGAGAAACCATTTATGTTTCCACCTCTCAGTGGGTCACTTTTACCATTTGTCAAGGGAAGGTCTGTCATTTGCAAGTGCCTACTACAGACCTGACACAAGATCAGTGCTGGGGATGTGACGTGGGCCTGCAAATCCTTCATCCTCCACAAAAGACAAGTGGGGTCACATAAATGCCTTACTCTGTGGAGCCCACAGTGACACTGTGGGCTGTCAGACCCAGCTTACCACACGGCCATGTTATGTCCTCTGTTCATGGTGCTTTGCACTCCATGGTTTTTTCTTTACCTATTGAAAATTTTCAGATGTTGGTCATTTCTCTAGGTACATGAAGCAGACCAAAACAAACACACAGATAAAGCAAGAAGTCCATGCCTCCTTAGGAAAAACTGTAGAAATTCGAAGTTAATCAAATAATTGCTGGGGCCCAACCACCTACTCACCTACCCACAACCTAGAATCAGGGCCTGGAATCTGGGCTTACAGTCATGGCACAATGTGTTTATTTTCCCCTAAGTTAAAGTTTAACCTGGCCAAAAAAATATAAATAAATAAAAAATAAACCACGGCTGCGTTTCCTATTTATCAGCCCAGCTTCTTACATAGTTGTGCTTCATTCGAGGCTTTGTCTGGCCCCCTGCACCAAACGCCTCCTCTTCCTGATGCTAGAATTCTCAGAACTCCTGCAGCTGTCATAGGCATTATCAGAAACCTGGGCAAGGCCACTCAGTGGGACGGTCTGCACTCTGCAGAGCTGCCCCCAAGCTCAGTGACTCACCAGTGCTCAGGGACAAGGATGAAGCTGGGACAGCGAGCTCGAGGCCACTTCTCACTTGCGTTGTGATGAAGGCTTGCGATGAACAGAAAGTACAGTCAGAAGGAGTTTGTGGGTGTGAGGTGGTAGGAGAGGTTTGAAAGGCAGACGAAACCTTGAGCAGAAAGATGTTACTTATTGGTCAAGGAAAAATTAGTAATTGTTTGTTTATGATCAATCTTTCCCTTTAGGTTCCAAACATCACAGAAACCGGGGGTTGGGGGCTATACCACTATGGGACGTGGCTTTAGCCCCATCAGGTGCTGGCTGGTTCCTAGTAGGTGCTCCATACATGTTTATTGAGTGAAAAATATAACTGAGTGGAGGCAGAACATGACATGTAATAACGTATATTGGTGAATGGAGAAAAAAACAATTTACATATGCTTATGGTGTTTGTATGCATAGGAATTAGAGGTTATGCTAAGTGTTCTCGTGTAATGATTTTGTTATAGTCTCATTTTATGTAATTAACCTTCATATTTGTTTAATAGAAATATCTTCATGTAAGCATTAAACACTGTAAAAACCTGCAAGGGACTAGGTAAATTTTATACAGTTTTGTGCTGCAAGGGAATAGGTAAATTTTGTAATGGTTTTTGTGCTGTGCAGAATTTCATGTGATTTATTTTTCTGAGTATTCTATTGCTTTCCTCATCTACAAACATTTTTGACGTAAACAAGTTAATCCAGTGACCTTGGTAGAGAGCTTAATAGTGTGAGAACTAAAGAAAAAGTCAAAGAGGAGAAGAAGGGGATGTGTTCTACCATGGCATATTTTTAATTGGTAAAAAAGATGATTATAGAGATTTTAGTTTTAAAATCTTCGGGTTCTGTTTGTGGCTAAGGGTAATTTTTTAAATGATTGAGATGAGACCAAGACTTCTTATGCTTCTTTCCAATAAAAATTATAAACATTAGCTATTTAGGAATATTTTACAATTGCAAAGATAGGAAAGCCTGAAAATGAAATATTCATGTGGTATAAATTCTACGTAGGCAGCTGTGACCTTGCAGATGGGTGGGGGTTTTATCTAATTGATTTGTCATCTGGTACAGAAACACTGTGAGGTGTATCTGTTTTGATTAAGGTAGAACTGAGCCAAGTTTAGGAATCTCTAGACTCAACTTTTGGGGATAAAAATCCCAGGGCTTCTTCCAACCTCAAGGGATTAGAACAGTAGCAAGGAGTCACTGTAGAAGTAGGCAATTGAAGTGGCATTGATTCCACCAAAATGGGAATGGACAGAGACATTTTCTGTCTCCAAAGCTATCAGCTATGGCTAGAGAGGGAGAAATTCACTAATAAATATCAGGATGCTGATATTAGTGGAGTGGATGGTCATGGGGACTGCTTGAGTGACTTCAAAGAATCAGGTTATTATTTGGGGTATTAAAGATTTAAATAATAATCTATGTACTTCACATTGCTGTGACAAAATACCCGAAGTTAAATACTTTATAAACAAAAGAGGTTTACTTAGCTCAAAGTTCTAGAAGTCCAAGAGCAATAGCCTCCTGGCTGTGTCACAACACAGTGAAGAAGTGGAAAGGGAACCAGCCACATGCAGAAGGGACAAAGCATGTGCAGTGGTCTTTATAACAACCTGCTCTCAAGAGAATTAACCACTCCAGGAGATCAGCATTAACCCCTTGCAAGGGTACTGTCCCTGTGATTTAATTCCGTCCCACTAGTTGCTTTCTACTCTTGAAGCTTCCACCATTCCAACACTTTCATGTAGTTCTGATCAAACATTCAGCCCAGGAACTTTGGAGGGACACTCTCCACCCATAGCAGGTAGTTATACCAACAAAGCGGGTGGGGTGAACATGTTAGGATACTAACACATGTACTGGGAAGGCTTTGGCTCCTTTGATTTATACACCCACACATAAACTAGGGAGACTGAGGCAAGGAACATCACTAACCTTATTTTCCTTCATTGGTTTCTATTTAGTTCTATTCCTTTTTACTTTGAAGAGCAGCACAGCTTCTCTCCAAAACAATTGCATACACACTCTGCAAGGGCAGCCCTCCATTTCTTCTCCACTCTGGGGTAAACGTGCACAGAGCTGCCCCTTGCATGGTGCAATCTCTGGTTGGTGAGCTGAACAGGGGTGCCTGACACTGGCTCTCCTCCTCCCTCTTGGCAGGAGCATACCTGGATGCTAGGTGTTGGGGAGAGGAAAGCCCAGCCTAAATTGGAGATGGTTGGGCATGAGAGAGAATCTACTAATTCAAGCAGGATACAGAGCTGCTCTGGTACTTGGAGGGAGGCAGGTAGTGTGAGGTATGAAGGGACTGTTTTTTGCTTGCGTTGGAATATGTAGCATTTAGTCACATGACTTTAGTTGTTGAAAGCCTATCTGAGCTCACTGAGAAGTTTGTTCTTTCTCTTTCAGTTCTATCATTCAACAAGCAGATCTTATCAGTAATTCCATTTTAATTTCCATCATTGTGGTTTTAGCTATTTGCCAGATTGGTTGCTTTTTCAAGGTATTCAGTACTGCAAGTCTCAGGAGGTGGAGACAAGAAACATCACCACCCCTCATTGGTTTCTACTGTTTCTCCTTTTTGCTCAAATCGCCTGGAAGTGCACTTGTGTATGGTTGAGACTCACAAAGTCCCACCTTGGCAGCCTCTATTTGTATGTTAAGTTTCTGGCGCCATAGTAAAGGAAAAAATAGTGGCAAATGGCCACACCTGCATGGAAGTCCCATTTATTAGAACACTTTAGACATGTAAATTCAGAAATACTAGTTGAACAAATACATATCTAAAGCTTGCACTTATCTGTTAGAAATATCTAAGATTGGAGAAAGTAATGAATTAAATTGAAGGTATAAAAAACAAGGCTTGAAATGAGGGGTCACACCATCTTTAAAGAGATAATAATGTGCTAATTCTGAAAAACTGATAGTTTATGCATAGCAAAGGGAGAAGAGAGAAATAAAAAATAAGTCTTAAGATCTCTCTTACACTGTCAAAGTCTGAAATTAAAATATATACCCTAGATTTTCTTCCTCAATTGCTAAATGATTGCTGTTGTGTTTTTTAAATGTGTGTTCTACATACATGAAGGTATGGGCAGCTATTTTGAAGAGAACGAGAGACATTATGGCAGCCATTGTTGACTTCCCTATTGTCTGGTCTTAAAGACCTAAAATGCTTCATCATCCTGTTTTGATCAGTTTTATACTATGTTGTTTTGTATGAATTCATTGTTTGTGAAGATATGAACAACTATTTGGAAGAAAACAAAAGACAATGTGATAGACAGTGATGATCTCCTGTTGTCTTATTTTGAAATCTGTGTTACTTACATTGTTTTCTTCTGATCTGCTTTGTTCTGTTTTGTTCTGTTTAGTTTTACCTTCTTTAAAATAAAATTTAAAAAATAAATAAAATGCATGTTCTAGCAAAGATTATCAGAAAGTTTAAAAATACTCAACCCTTATTAAAGTCAAGAAGCGACTCACCAATCATTGCTCTCTACAGTCTAAATAAATAAATATAAACATGTTCCATGCTTTAACCAAGTTCTCCATGGAATATAAGACATAAAAGTGCCCAAATCATAGGAAATTGACAGAAGCTACAATCATGTGAATTTCCTTATGCCATTTTTGTACTTGAATCTTCTGCATATTACAAAAGCCATCACTGGCATCTATGTCTGCCTCAGGTAAACAATGCAGGATGGCTGTTTAATTTTTCTCAGATTCATCAGTGTTCAGGTGACTCTCACAATGACGTTCATGACAGGGAAGTTCCTGTGGTCGCCAGCATTTCACTTTGCCGTGTTCCTGATAGACATCTAGCAGGTGGAGCTGGGGCCTGTTCTAATTCCTGTCACAGGGCCCTGTGGCAGAGTTGAATGCGATCCAGAAAGGAATAGAATGTTGTATGTCTGAAGGACTAGGTGGCTTGGAAGAGCACTCTTGCTTCTGTGGGTTCTTTCAGCACTTGTGTTTTTAAGGAGAAAACGTGAAATATAGATTTTGTTTTCTTTGGGAAAGTGCTGAAGTCAAAAACCATCAGAATGCATCCTGGGCCTTATTCCTACAACATTTTAAACATTATAATTAGTAAAGATAAAAAAATGAAATCTATACATAAAAATTGGACGTGTCTTTCTGATGTATCTTTTAGATGGTGCTAACTTTTATGGATTGAAATTCCAATAGCTGGAGAACACACTTTACGTTTTTGTGCCTTATTGTAGTATTCAATAAGAAAATACCCCATAGCAGCTTCATTATGTGGTTATCCAAAACTTTAGGAAAAGCTATGTGATAAATGCCATTTACTGAATATTTTAATCATACTTATGATGTAAGAAAAGTTTTGGCAAATTATATCTGATAGCCCTAACCTAACCTGCTCCTATTTTGGAAATAAACTTTTATTGGAACACAACCAATCACAAGAATTTCAACAGCACAAAGGCAGAGTAAATAGTTGGATCAGAGATCTTTGTAGAAGATGATTGTCGGACCCTTGGCCTAAGTTTTTAAAATACTATAATATTGATCCACATACCACAAAAATACTATAGTACCATGTTTAATAGTTGTGAAATTTACACCATTGTATGTATGCAAATAGGAATATCTATACATTCTCTATATGCAGATACACTTATGCATATATAATACATATGTGTAGATAGATACACAAATAAGTACATAGGCATATAGATACACATGTTATTTATGGGTTTGCTTGTATATATGTGTGTGCATGAGTGTGTATGTGTGCACTTGTGCAATTAATTGAACCCTCTAGGGTTCCTGTAATTACATCTAGAAACAAATCAAGGCCAGCAGTCTACTTCCTGAATGATGCGAATTCCCCATCGTGGAAATGGTAAGTCATGCCCGATGAACACATGGCAATTATATCTTTTGTGTCTTTCTTTTATGGATGAGTCTCTGGAAAAAATAAAAATAAAAAACACTTTTTACAAGAGTGTTTATTGGTCAGCACTGAAGTCGATGTTTCCCTGCTGCTGGTCCAGGAGGCTGAGCAGCAATGCTGAGGCCCCAGAGTTACCCAGGGCCCCACAAAGAACCCAAAGAAGAGCCAGCAGGAGAGAAAATGAGAAAAAACAGCACAGAAAGAAAACAGAGGTTGACTGTGCTTACAGCAGAAATGGCACGGCCCAATTAGTGTTAACTAATTTAAGTCTGGGGGAAGAAAAGTAGCATTTATTACAGATCAAAATGTAGAATACTCCTCAAGCCAGGCATTGGTGTGTTCATTTCATAACTAGTTATTTGAGCACTTGCTCTGTGTTGGACTGGATGAGGCTCAGGGCACATGGTAAGACACAGGATGCAGTCCCCATCCTCAAGGACATAGCAGTCCCATGAGAAAGAGATGAGAGATGAGTGAGAAGGCGAGTGTTGAGTGCTTCTCTGTGGCCAGCGCAGAGTGCAGTGGTGCAGATGGGAGGACACCAACCTTCTCTTGAGAGCTCAGGGGTCAGGAAAGGGCTTGCAGAGGAGGTGCTCTCTAATTGAAAGTCAAGTAAAAGTGAGAGTTGTGCAAACAAAAAGACACCAGTAAAAGGCTTCTAGACAGAATCAATTTGTGCAAAGGACTAAAATTGAGTGAGACCATGGGTTATGGCAGTGGTTCTGGAGTCTGGGGCCAAGAAAAGAGGAAGCATCAGCCTGAAGTGGGTACATGGCGCACATAAAGCCCGAAGACTCTGGGTCAGCCCTCAAGCTAGATCCATCCACATCCTCATCTCTTCTCTCACCAGCCTTTGTTGGAGCACCCAGACCAGACGCTCTTTATCTACAGTTTTACTGTTTTGCTTATCATGTATTTATTTTCTAGCCCTACTTTAGTCCATAGATGAAACCAGAAAGAGAAATAGAAAGTAGGCAGGGAAAGACTTTGTGATAAATGGTGTAGAGTTTGGTCTTTGTATTTTTCAGTTGTAGAAAAACATGAAAAAGCTTTAAGCATTCTGTCATAGTCTGTCTCATACTACTATAACAGAATACCTGAGGCTGGGCGATTTATAAGGAACAGAGACTTTTTTCATAACAGTTCTGGAAACTAAAAGTCCAAGGTTGAAGGTCTGTACTGATAAGGACCTTTTACAAGCTCATCTCATAGCAGAAGTTAGAAAGGCCAAAGGCTTTTACACATGTAAGAAGGGAGAATTTGCACTATAAGAAATTCATTCTTGCAATCACGGTATGGATCTAATCACCTCTTAAATGTGCCACTTGTCAACACAGTCACTTCATGGATCAAGTTTTGAAGGTCACATTCATACTTTAACATGTGGAAAGAAAGGGATTAGATTTTTGTGGTTTAGAAACATCACTATATCTGCAGATTTAAGATTAGTCTGCAGTGTTCAATCTGCCATAGAAACATCTGGCTTTATAGTTACCAAAAAATCATTAAGAGGAGTTGTGATTAACTTCATAAAAAGTGAGTCACAATCTAAAATCCTAGTAAATGAGAAACACATTTGTAAATAGGTGCTTATTTGTAGGTATGGTTGGTGGTAAATTCCATTTTGCAGGACTTGTCACACCCCTCTCCTGAGATTTTTCAAGTGATTATTTGTTGAGATTCTCAAAAAATTATTTAAGCAAGTTGATGAACACATCAGGGGTATAAATTATAAGGGAAATTGGTTTCTATCCGAAACACAGGAAAACAGATTGAGGAAGTTAAGAAAAAAAAAAGCAGACAGAATAAAAAGGAGACTTGGCACTGTGAGAGTTGAGGCAGCTTCACATCTGCAAATCCTTCCAGAGTGTGGCTGCCTCTGCCTCGGCCCCTCCCTGCTGCCGATCACATTCCCAGGCCCCCTTCACTGTCTACTGAGCCTGCTGCTAACTCCAAAGTGTCCAGTCTGCCTTTCCTCTACAGAGTGCTTCGTGGCCCCGCAAGTTGAGCATGCACAAGAATCTCCCAGAGGCCTTGCTAGAACACGGTTATGAAATCAGGAGGTGTGGGGTGGGGCCTGAGCATATGCATTTCCAATGTTGGTTGGGGGAGACACTTTGAGAACTGCTGCTAGGACCAGTACTTGTTTCTCAGTCTTTAATGCACACACCAATCACTTGTGGGTCTCACTAAAATACTACACCTAGGTCTACACCAGTGGTTCACAGTAGGTGATGGTTTCACTCCCAGGGGACATCTGGATGGGTCTGGTTGTTATAAATGTTGAGTAGGAAGATTCTTGTTGCTGCTGGAATACAGGGCACGGAGGATAAACATGCTTTGAAATATCTTGCAATGCAAAAGAGTCTCCCACAACTAAAGAGTTCCCCAGCTCCAAATGTCACTGCTGTGACACTCCAGTCTGAACCATACAATTCAGAGCCCATGACCATTTGCAGCTGTGCAAGGCGAGTACACTGATTTTACTTTGAGAGCAAGATTTCATCCAGTGTAGATCCTGAGGCCTCTCTGCTCTCCTCTCGCCACAACCCCACCTCACTCCTACGTGCCTAAAACAGTGTTTATATCATAGTGAGCACACAGCAAAAACTCCTTCCCATTAGCTACCTACGATCACTCAAACTAGAGGTTCTCAGCCTTAACTCTACATTAGAATCATCTGGGGAGTTTTTGAAGCACAAAGACTGGCTTCCCACCAGTGAGAGATTCTGATTCATTGTTCTGTGCTGTGGCCTGCATGGTGGGAGTTTATAAAGCTCTTCAGTTGCATCCAAGGAACAGCAAAGGTTGGAAACCCCTGGAATACAAGCTTGCACCGGAAGCTGTGAGAGTAGACAGGATTTGTGTAGCCCCTGGATCATATATATGACCACAGCTGCAACCAGCCTCATCCAAAACAAGTTAGACTCATGATATCCCGTTAATTTTGAAAGCATTTCTGGGTGTCCCCAGGAGCAGCGCATGGTGCTGTGTACTACAATCACAGGCTGAGAAGTTGCTAAGCACTGCCTTCCAGTGGTCTCCAGTACAATGGAGAAGCCTGCTGTGAACAATGCTTTAAGTGCTGCGATGATAGACACATGCACAAAGTGCCAGAGGCACATGGAGAAAAAAAGCAGTGTGGCCCTCCTGCGTCTCAGGGACCTGGGGGTAAGGGTTCCGGAGAAGGCGGCATCTCAGCTGGCTGCAGTTTGGGAGTACCAAGCGCCAGGCGTGGCTGGAGACGATAGACCAGCTGGTGTTTAAGCAAGCAGAGAAAGTGGGGAGGAGGAGGGACAGGGCTGAGACCTGGCAAAGTTGTTCAGGAAGGGCCTTGTGCTCCAGGATTTGGGCTGTTTAGACAAGAGTGAGCCAGGGAAGGTTTGTAAGCAGAGAAGTGACAGGAGGAGGGGGTTCACTGGTCACCTGCTTCCTGGTCTCTCTTGGAGCAACCACTTAGCATTGAGTCAGAGGTAGCTTGGTGCTATAACCTGTGACATTCATGCCAGACTCTCTTCCTCCCCGCTGCTCAGGCATAGAGTCCACAGGGGGACAAATTGAACAAAGGGCAGATGGGGTTCCAGCTGTGGCTGAGGCCTGGTTGGCAGAGCCCACAGCCACCTGCCCACGCTGCTTCCCCTCCCTGCTGCTCCCTTGACACCGCCACCCAACCATGGCACGCTGGACACTATGGATAGCTCTGGATGGCTTCTCTCTGCAACCATTTTTTTCCTAAGGCTGGTGGACCCTTCCATGAGGGTCCCCTTCCTCCTGGGAATGACTGCCTGCCCAGGAAGATCTCTGCGTCATACCAGCCAATGCTCTTCAGAGGGAACACAGTGGAGGAGACATGACACTCCAGCATGACACTCTCATGACAGCAGAGATGACATGCAGAGAGGGAGGAAGGAGCTCTCCTACAGCCTCCTCTTCCTCAGAGCCAGCTGCCCCTGGTGGCCTCTTGGACCAAAGCTGGCCACAGACTACACTGGCTATTCTCACATTGCCTGGCCACTCGGGACACTCGAGCAGTGGAAGGGAGGAAGCAGGAAGCCCTCCTTTTAGGGTCCTGATTTCAGCTCCAGGAGCAAATGTGGGTGAGGGTGTGGAGAGTGTTTCTAGGGTTAAGGTGTCCGGGCCATCAGTCACTCGTTGGTCCAGGGATACAGAGAACATGCCCCACCCCCTCATTCCAGGACCCAAAGTGCTGCCACCAAGTGGCCACAGATCGCCTAAACCACATCTCAGCATCCATGAGCACCCCATAGTATCCACTCCCACAGTCCTTCCAGTCCTTTGTTCTCCCCTGAAAATAAGCGCAGGACACAGCTGTGGCGAGTGACGCTGTCGCCACAGATCAGAGAAGGCTTGGGATCTCTGTGCACCAAGTGAGTCTCAGCGTCTCGGGGTCCTAGTGACCTATAACATGCAGGCGATTCAATGGAAAGAAAGTGCCATATTGTGATGCGTGCTAAGATGCATCAGAGAAGGGGCTGGGGCTATAGCTCAGCAGCATAAGTGTAAGTAAGGTCCTGAGTTTCATTCCCGGTGCAAAAAAAAAAAAAAAATCAAAGAAAAGTGCTTGGACTTTAAACTGCTATTACCTGACCTATTTATCAAGGGAAAACACTTGATTTGGGTGAGGCAGACCTCCACTGATTTTGGAAGTACAGGTATAGTTTTCTCCGCCCTCCACCTCCCCTTTCCACTCCCTTAACCCGCTGCTGTATAACCTCGGCCTCAAAGTGTAGGCTCTGCATGTGCTCCCGTCCCACTCCCTAAGAAAGCCCGCTCTGCGTCTCCTTGACTCCAGGTCCAGGGCTGCTCACGCTTGTCAGACCTCGCTCCAGGCTTCCAAGTCAACAAAGGCCAAGGCGCTCAGTCAGGGACAGAGCTGCAAACCCCACAGCGAGACACCAGTCGGCACCAATCAGCTCTCAGGGACTCCACAGTTATCCAATGCAGTAGTCTTTTAAATTTTTCCGTGTTTTTTTTATAACAATATTAAGTAAACCAAAATTTAGAGAAAGTATAAAATTTTTCCAAAAGGATTGCACTCCACAATCTCCGGTCAACTCTGACAAATAGACACAATGTGGGTTCCAATATGGCTTTGTGTACAGCAAGAAATCAGGGGAAAGCCTGGCTTTGGGCTTCAGATTATAAAGACCCTGGTTTCTGGATGCATTCTTCCTGAAGGCACAACTCTCTCTTTCTCTCTCTCTCTCTCTCTCTTTCTCTCTCTCTCTCTCTCTCTCTCTCACACACACACACACACACACAATCTTTTCTTTGAAAACTAAGTTGTTAAGTAAAGTAGTATCTTACATGTAAGAAAAAAATCAATCCCCAAATAATAGCATTACTCATTGCTGATGAAATTTTAGTAAATTTAATTTACTCATATATTAGTCAAGGCATAGTTCTTGAAAATAAATTTGTCATAACCTTTTAAGAAAAATATATATTCACAACTTTTAACAGTGCTGATCAAAACAGAACATTAAATGCATTAGATGTTTGTTAAAGCATTATCTGAAACATGAAATGACTAAAAATAACCTAGACCCTCAAGCTCAGAGTTCGAATTATGACTTATCAACAGAATTAAATGCTAAGACCTTTTGCAGAGAATAATTAAGAAATTAAGTAGAAATGAAATGCTTGTATCAACAAGAACTATATTCAGCTGAAGTGGCAGACAATCTGGTCACAATAGCTCAAACAAAAAAATGAAACAAGAAATCTGATTTCTAGTGTTGATCCAGGGCCAACATCTCTGTGATTCCTCTTGGTTACAAGGTGGCTGTGAAAGTTCCAGCCATCATGTCTATGATCAATGAAGGAAGGAGGAGCAAGGGAAGTCCCTTTTGTGGTGAGAGTGAGTTTTCTCAGCAGACATTCATTCCTTCAGTGTCTCTGGCGCAAACTAGGTCATAGATATCCCCCCAGCTGTGAGGAAAGATGGCCATAGGGTCATCACGATTGCTTTGCTGAGTGTAGTTAATGACTTGGGGCTGGGCACACAGCCACTTGGAACAAAATCTGGGTTCTCTTAGCAAACAAGGATGGAATGGATGGTAGGAAAGTAACAGTGTTTCTCAAAACCAAATGATAGAACATCTCTGCTCACAGCTGTGTAAAGTGTGTGAGGAAAGATGCAAAGTGAGCTTTGCTTTGATATGGGACTATGCCTATTTCCCCTCTATTTTCTATGACAATGTTACTGTCAATGTTCCAAAGAGGAAGCAATGCTTTGTATCAACCACTCAAGAAAATGACGCCAAAAAAGGCAGCGGTGTCTTTTAGACGTGTGCACATTCTCCAAAAACTGGTTTCGGTTCTCAAAAGTAACAAACAATTCCTCATTAGGTGAAAATAGTGTGTTGGCATGGCTAATTATAATTATTCTCCATATCCTTTTTTTTTTTTTTTTTTTTGCACTTGTGGGTTATTAACCTCAAACCTTCCATTTGCAAATGTTCTATTCTTGTTGAGCGAGCTGCCGACATGACCCTTGGCTTAGATTTGTCTGGTTCCTGCATGCCACTGTGTGTGTGTGTGTGTGTGTGTGTGTGTGTGTGTGTGTAAATGTCAACTGGCTTTGTGGAAGGTGAGACCAGGCCTGGTATTGCCACTGGGAAGGAGCCCAGCTGGTGTGTGGGCTTTAAAGAGGAAATTCCTGCTTTGGTTGAAGGACTGGCTGAGTGGCCTCTAGGATTTCTTCCAACTCAGAATCCCGTGTATATGACTTGAGGTTGCTGTTGTTTATTTACTAGAAATTCCAGATGGTTTGTGTCCCTCCAATATTATAGGATGGTTCTAAAAGTCAGTTTGGCAACTTCTACTTTTCTTTAAAAATTGAGCTGTACTTCACTAGATCTGTGGGCAAACAGAAGCAGTTTAGGGGCTCAGCGCATGACTTAGTAAATAAGAAACAATAGAAAACCCCACAGTGATGAAGTCGTAAAATTCTTTTTTGTGCTCTGCGGCTCCTCGGTTCCCTGGGCACTGTTCTATCTCCCACTGTGCTGACCCTCAAGATCCCTCCTGCACCCCCAATTGATCTCCAGCAGCCCCAGCCATGAATTTTATGTGTCTTTGATTTCATAAACCCAGCAAAACTTACCTATTTCCTGACTTTTAAGGCTCTAGCTCTCATCTGCATGACATGTTGCTAAAGTGATAATAATTAGCCTGCACTTAGGTGGGCCCCATTCCAGGTGACACATACACACTGAGACAGTGAGCCGTCTGCCAGGTTAATTCCTTCCTATCCAGGGCCTGGAGGGAATCTCAGGTTTTAGCAGCACTAACATGTCCTCGATACCTGACTCCTTATTCACAACCGTCTTCTCCTCAAAGATGTTCCTATTGGAGGCATTTAAAAATAAAGGCCATCACCTGCTAGCATTTTGTTTGGCTCATAGATATTTAAGTCTGAATCATTGTCATTGTTTAAAAAGTGTGAGTTTTTCACACATAAATCCATATTTTAGGCACCACTTAAAAATCAGACATCCAGCAGCCCAGGCTGGCCTTTCTTCTAGGTGCTGCCAAGGGACAGAAGAAGAGAAGCCACTCTAGACAGGATGAGGCTTTCTGGAGCCTCGGTTTCATTAGTTCCCCAAAGGCCGAGGAGCCTCTGTCCAGGTGTCCTCTTGTATCCCATCTGCTTCTCTCATTTGCCTTTCCTTCTGGCTCTTGAAGGTGTCTAAATTTTGCATCCCTGACTTAAAAGATAGAGAGCTCATTTTGCAGGGTTGTATAGGATTATGAAAATCATCCTACAAATCAATGGGAAAAAGTCAGGCACGGTGGCACACACCTATAATCCCAGGTACCCGGGAGGCTGACACAAGGGGGACCGCAAGTTTGAGATCAGCCTGGAGACTTTAGCGAGACTGTCTCAAAATAAAACTTCAAAAGAGCTGGAGATGTAGCTCAGTGGTAATGTATCTGCCTACTGTGTGTAAATGTCTGGGTCTGAGCCTCAGTACTACAAAAAAAAAATCATTGGGAAAATGATTATTGACCTTTGAACCTTAAAAATATTTGTCAAAACGTTAAAAACTCTCAGAATATGGGGAAATGAGAAAATAGTAAAATCAGTGTTTATTTAAAATGCTATCATTTAAGGCATTATAAGCATTGAGATGAAACATGTTTATAAAACATGAAATTGATCAGCTGGGGATATAGCTCAGTGGCACAAGTGCCTGCTTGGCAAGTACAAGGTCCTGAGTTTGATTCTTGGTGCCAAAAAAATTATTTTTTGGTCAAACACCATTTAAACTGCACTTCCCATTTGTGTACTTGATAACATGGAGCAAGCATCTCCTCTACACCTTGGCAAATTGTCATTCTAAGTGTGAGTCGGCTTCCAACATTTTACTCTTTGTGCTCTCAGTGATACATAGCTGAATGTAAATGTCTTGCTGGTGCCATTTCCTCTGGGATGTCTTCGCCCTTTCTCATATTTATGTCAGTAAGTTCGCCTTCACAACGTCCCTCAGCCTGCAGATCTGGAGCCTCTCTGCTGTGGCTGTGTCACATTTGCACCATGGACCGTTTCTTCTTCCACACCACTGATGCCCCATGCAAACGATCACTCCAGCCTTCCTCCCTGTTTCATTCATTTGTAGCACTTTCCTCTTTATTGGGTGATTCCTCCTTTCAAGTAAGATGTCACTTGGCTTCATCATTGGGCGAGAAGGAGGCAATGAACCACACACTTTTCTGTCTGTGCACAGATGGAATAAGAAATAACATAGGGAACAATTGCCAACAGATTCAGAAAGAAATGACACAATTATCTGACGCACATCTGCTATTCTTGTGAGTGCTTTTGGACTGAGAAGCTAGAAGCGAAGCTTGTTCTTCACACGGGTAGTCATGATTAACGTACACCATGGTAACGAAAACGAGAGCTACACTATTACTAACTACATGGCAGTAACTGAAATTCATGTGTTAGAGAGCTGTCCAGAGTCAGGAGTGTCTGTCACGTCTCTTGCACAACCAACTATGAAATCGTTTAAGCCTTAAGATATAGCATAGACTACAGACATCATTTGTGCCAATCGGCTTCAAAAGGCAGGGGCTCCGAGCATAGTATCTTGCTTCGTGACTATTTGCAGAGCAGCTAAGAACGCAAATCGTTGTCAATTCTTAACACACTCTTTACAAACCCTATTAATAAATACTCTGGCCACCAGGGGGAGTGTTGGGCTCCCAGCCTTGCCTTCAAGGTCTTGCTAAGATCTGGAGCTTTCAGAATGGGATAGCAGCAAAGGGAATAGAAACTGCATCCACAAGCTGAATTCTCTTGTGGAATTTTCTTGTCCCAAAACTCGGGGACAGGAAGAAGGGTATGAGGCTGCCTCCTGCCTGCATGTGAGCCTCTTCCCTGGAAAGGTCTTGAGTGAGCAGTTTTAGATGAGCGCACTAACTTTCTCCTTGGCCAACTATCTGTAAAAGCCTGGGTTTTCTCAAAACCTTTGAGCTAAGGTTGGATATTGGCAGAGGGCTAAAGAGGCCACTTAGCCAGTTAGGGTGGACACCGAATCTCCGTAGAAGGACTTGTCATGGCCCCAAAAGACCGGCACACTGGTAACTCACAGTGAGACTTGAGTGTGAGTTCCACAGACCTCAACCCACAGGTGGGCTTTCACAGATGGCCCTTGGCCACTGTGCGCAGCTGTGCCTTAGGAACCTAGTAGGGAGGTATGACCATAGTAATTAGCTGGTTGAGGTATCACTGGCTAGGTGGATTTTTAGCCCCACATAAGATGAATATCAGACACGGGCTTGTTCCTGAGCCCGCTGATGAGTATCATTTGCTGTTTACCCTCTTCTTCATGGGTCTCTAAACAGGAGGGTTCCCTTATGGGCTTCCAAGATTTTACCAATCAGAGGAACAGGTTTGTGCTCAATTTGGGTAGAAACCATGAATTGGCAAGTACAGCTTCCTTGATGTGCCAGTGGTTCTCAGCCTGTGGTGTGAGAGCACCAAGCTTTGAGTACCAGTGCCTCTTAGCTGTTAGTGCTACGGCTCCTGGTGATTCTCAGCTACCCTACTCAGCAAGCAGAGCTCACGGTTTCTGGGTGGCTTTCTGGAGCTCTGGAGCAACTGTCTCCCTTGGGAGCCCTTCTGCTGGTCTCTACAATTAGTCTCCATCACTCTTGACTCTCTGTTCCCCCACTGCTTCCTGGAGCCCTTGCAGCCCCTTGGCTGCCACTCAAACGCAGGGGTATCAGCTCTTGGTGTTACCAGCTCTTTCTCTGTTCAACCTGCCTGACCTACTCTATCCAAAAGAAAAATGAGAAGTACACAATAAGGCCACTCCAGCAAGACTTTATTGGGACCTGTGCTGTAGCACAGGGCATAGTGCACAGTGGGGAGCCCTCCTGGGATGCCCCAAGGGATTGAAGGAGTGCTGCTTGCACAGGAGAGGGGAGGCTCATGTATCTGCATTGTATGCATCTTGCAGACCTATTTGGGAACCTCTAAAGTAGTGGCAGAAGGGATGGGTCATCTGAGATAGATCCTACGTGTGCAGGCTGCTGGTTCAAGGCAAACAGGACACAGCAGGGCATCTTGGACAACACAGCCATCATGGTAACCACTCTGGCACCAGAAGCAGCAGTTTGCCTGATAGTTCCTGCATTTCCCAAAAAAAGGCCAGGGTTGAAATGTGTACCATTGCTGCTTTCAAGGAGATTCCAGGAGGGGCAGCTGTGTTGATCGTGCCGTATACTGGGGTCTGGAGACTTAGGAATGATGGCAGCACTGTGTCCTTCCCCATCTGTGCTCTATCTGGCTACTCAAAGGCTCCTGTTGGGGCCACAGAGCCACAAAGCCCAGAGCCTGCTACAGAGGTTGGCAGAAGAAAAAACCAGTTTCCCCAGGTCATCCTCAGGGTGACACAGAGGGGCTAATGGCGATTGGTGAGTTCACAATGCCTCTGACTGTCAGAAGGAAAGGGAAGATTTGCCCTTGTTTTTCCACTGCAGAGGTTCCCAGAACCCTGGATCCCATGTGTTCTGTGCAAGAAGTGAGTGGAAAGAGATTTAGTGAGAAACACGAGCTAGAGGAAAGTAGAATGGATGGAAGCAAGGTGTGCAAAGCTCATCTGCCCCTCCCCTGTGTCTACTATAATCAACGATGCTGCTGTTATAAAGGCCAGGTCAGAAGTTGGAGCAAGAGATCCATAGGCAGAAGGCGCCCAGAGCAAGAGACACATGCTTGTCATAGAGACACAGCCAGGGACAAGTTTGGCCTGGCTGCAGCTTCAGCTCATTGATTAGATGTCGGGGTCACCATAGGTTTTATTTGTCTGTCTTGAGAGACAACACACGGGCTGTGATGGGTAGCAGCAATGGATGGCCAAATTAGGGCTTTATAAACGTCAAGCATTTTTGTTATACTGAGAATCTAGGTTTTCTTTTATATTAGTGGTTCGTAGGATGGATGCATGTACACTTCATGTGTATTTACCACTCAAGTGCCTCATTTATGTTTATTATCTCATGAATATTAGAATCCCCCTGGTTTGTCCATTCTCTTCTATCTATATTTAATATACACATACTCTACTACTTGACATATCTTCTGTGTTTCAGCCACCCCACTTGGTTTTTTCTTCTTTAGCATAATTGAATGTTTTCAAACAATAAAACAAATGCATGTTAGGAGTCACTCTTTGAATATCTAATTCTCTTGTCCCAACACATTATATGGATAGATTTAAGCTGTGAAGTCTCATGATCATAATAAGCAATATGGAAACAACACCTTTTCAACAATCCACCCATGGAAACGGGAGTCCAGTTAGTCCTGGTCTTTTCTGAAGCCACAGGGTGTGGCACACAAGTCCTTCTGCAGACCTTCAGCACATGGGTTAGTCCAAGCACTCAGGCACCATGTCTTTACCATCAGCTCTGCACATTTATCCCAACAAACAAGTCAAATCTTTGTTGATTTATTTTTGTGCCTCTTCAGAAGAAGAGTTGCTTGTGATGTTTTTCTGAGAAGACCAGAAGATAAGATCTTTATCTTTTCAACATGATGAGATGTAATAGTCCAGAAGCACACATTGCAATATGGCACTGGGAGTGTAGCTTAATGGCAGGGAACTTGCCACTGGGTTTGGTCTCCTGCACCACACCAAAATGTATGTCTACGACCATCACTACATTTTGTGTAACCCAACTCTTTGATTGTGAGAAAATAACCTGAAACCAAAACTGGGGTTTTATTTCTGATAGTATGATTTGTTGTACACTGGGCCTGTTTTAGTTGCATAGATATAAGAGGTACTGAGTACTAACAATGCAAATTACAACAAAAAGCAAGGACTATGGTAAAGACACCTTGCACTTACTACTACTTTTTAAAGTAGTAAAACCAATCAGTATGTAGCATCTTTTCTACACAATCATTATTCTGTGAATTTTCTTGATTTATCAAATCTTTTCTAAAATGTTTTCTTGAAATCTGAGAGGTAGCCAAAACAAGATACTAATTGAAAAGAATTGAGGAATAAAGGCAGGTGAAGAAGACATTCATGGTGGAACATTAACCATAATCAACTCATTTATTTCACTCTTAAGTACCTGGATTTTGGGTTAAACTGTATTCTGAATTCTACTTCTGGGGTGATGAAATACTCTGGAAAATCTCAACTTAGTCTTTGTGTAAAGTGTGACAGGTCTTAAGTACAAACTATTACTGACAGTCTTTGATGCTTCTTCTAAACACAGTTTAAGAGCTGTTGTTTGGCTGGGTGTGGTGGTGCACACCTGTAATCTCAGAACTCTGGGAGGCTGAAGCAGGAGGACACTGAGTTAGAGGTCAACCTGGGCTACATAGGGAGACCCTGTCTTTAAAAAAAAAATGCTGTTGTCTGTAGGACGAGCCCTTAGACAATTGTAAGTGAAAAACAGGAACCATCTGTTGACAAGCTGGTATAGGGCTGGTTAGTTATTTATATCAGTAAACATTGTCAATATGGGGCACAGAACCTTCTGTTCAGATACAAAGCCATGACTTTTGGAGATAGCAACAGTTCTCCAGGGCTGTCTGCTGTACCTCAAGCTGTCTGCTATACTTGCCACTAAATGACAAGGGTGTATATTTACAGAGAAAAAGGGAGCTTGCTGGCCACTTTCCATTAGTCTTGAAACTAACTGCGTAACCTGCAGGTATGCAGTGTAGACCTTCTACATCGCTGCCACCCTGTTATAAAGCATATCAATAATTCCATCTGATCACCTTTACAGCTCTTTGTGTGCTTTACAGTGATTTAATCCAACAGGTAACTTGAGGCTTTGAGTTTGGTTTGTGAGTTTCTGTTTTGTGGCTTCTGAGATAGACTGTAGAGTGGCACAGCTGGCCATGGATTCCACTTCTAGGGATTCAACCAACTTCAGATGGAAAATATGTGAAAAAAAGATTTGTCCCCATCCTGAATGTGTGCAGGCATTTTGTCTCACCATTAATCATTGAACAGCAAAGTATAGTAGCAATTTCCATTACATCTACCTTGTACTAGGTACCGTAAGTAATCTGGAGTGGATATAAAGTATCTAAAAGAATAGCACATGTTATATGCAAATAAGGAACTTCAGCATTTGCTGATTCAGGTAACTCAGGGAGTCCTGAAGTCAAAGGCCTGACAGTGCCCCAGTGCAAGCATACTTTGGGGCTGCCACTGAACCAAGGCAGTCTCAGAATCAGCCATGAGTCTCTGCTTTTCACCCAGTGAGTCCCATGGCTAGTACAGAGCAGGGAGGGACTGGACAATGGGTCTTCTGTCCCAGTCTTTCCACAGCAAGCTCCCTGCTCAGCAGCTCTGGTTCCTGCCTGGCCATCTCAGAGAGTCAGGTGTTCAAGACTTCATGCCTGCTCTATTCTACCATATTCTTCCTTGCAACTTGCTTCTTTGCAACTTTTACATGTTGCTCTGACTTCTATCCTAGAATACAAGGAAACCTTGTAAGTATTTAAGGATATTAATGCCATCTCGTCTCCTCTCCAGACCACAGGTCTCCAGCCCCACCAGCCTCAGCAGCCACTCCTTACACCGTAGTGATACTCAGAGTCTTGATCACCTTTGCTTTGTGTGAAAACAGGGTCCTCAGCCTTGATCAAGGGATCCAAGCAAGGTCAGGCAAACTCAGAACACATGATGGACCAGCTACATCTCTGAGACAGAATGTTTTTTCTGTTGCCACACAATAGCATTTCGGTTTTTTGCCTAGCAACTATACCGTTCTGTCGTTAGTTTCCAAATGGTTGTTGCACAGAGCAGTAGTCTACCAGATGTAGCCGGGAGACCTTTTTAAAATGTATTTTGTGCTCAAATATGTAAAATTCTAATCCAAAGTTAAAACACTTCCTTCAATTAAGGGCCCAGAGGAAGCATATTGCCAGTGGTTAAGAACATGGACATAGAAAGTTCAACTCCCAGCTCTGCTAACTGTGTAACTTGGACAAGGTACTGAACCACTGTGTGCTTCAGTTGTCCCAGAGGTAGACCTGGCTGCTAACAGAAGAGCTGTCGCCAAGGACTGTCATACAGATTACATGGATGAGTCCACGTGGTGGCCTTATAGCAGTGCCCATTCCGTACCAAGTGCTCAGGAAGAGCTTACTGCAGTCAGGGCACACGGTGACTATGTGGAGGAGAACCCAGGGCAGTCTCGGGCTTCACCACATTGAGCTATGAGCAAGTCTTTCCCACCCTCTGCCCTGATTGACCTCAGGACTTCATTATAATCTGCAGCTGTTACACTTTGCACTGCATTCAGGACATTATCCTAGCCATGCTACACCCCTGAGTGTCGATTCTGTCCCTGATTCTAGGAGCTGTCACTCTAAATCATGTAACACAAGATAGACTTTTCCCAGAGCAGCTTATGGCAACCAGTAAGACCAATTGCAACTTGCTCTCTGCATTGGCCTCAGCCAGGACACTGCCTTGCCTTGGTCCAGGGACAGTGGCTGGACTCAGGTTAACCAGGGGCTTGGGACCCAGGACATCCCACTTCTCATTCTCGAGGCATCTATAATGGGCACAAAGTTGTCTTGTGATGGCCTTGAAGGACACACCAAGGCCACAGGAGGAACAGAGTGCAGGACTATGCTGGACCTGGTTGATAGTCTGCCAAGGCTGGCATGCCAGGGTTTTTCTGTCATTTCCTGTTGTCAACAGCTTTTGTCAGCCTTCTCTTTTCACTTTAGCAAGAGAGGGACCAGGGGAGGTTTGGGAGGGGACTTAAAAATCAACACCAAGTAACCATAGCTAATTCCCCACTGCTGCTTCTGACAGTGGTATGAGAGAGAAACTCCTGGGATTCTAAGCAGTAACTGATCTTGTCAAGATTGCTTTCTGTACTTTTAAACGAGCACAGCCATGATTACTGAATAGGAGGGTAGCCATGCCTGTGGTATTCGTGGCCCTGTGAAAAGCACAGTGAGTTGGTAGCAGCTCAGGTGCTGCTGTTCCCTCAAGGTTGCCGGTCAGTGCTCCACTCCCAACTGGAAAAAATTAAAATCTCTCCAACCTGGAATTATCCGCACTAAGGAGAGCTCTTGCCAGTCACATACATTGTGCGTGGGGAGGTTTCCTGAACAGGGGAATCCAAATCCAGTGCTCCTTCATTCAGAGGGTTGTGTTCATTTAATTGATCCTGCAGGTGGTAGGGGGGCTGGCAGGGCTTCCCAGGGCCCAGTGCCAGCCTCAGTGGCAGTGATGCCAACCAGGGCATCTAGAGGAACCTTGATGAGGTAGCTATCATTGGCGGGACACCAAAGCAAAGGGGAGGACCACAGGGCCCTCTTTTCCTTCATCACTACAAAACAGCCTTTAGGCTCTTTCCTAAATCATACTTGAGTTCATGTAAATAATAAGAAGAATTAATACTTATGCCTTGTTGATCATTTACGATAGAGCCAGAGTGCTTTAAATGCATTAGTCCTCATAACTCATTAAGACAGAATAATCATCCCAGTTTTATCGATTGGGCCATTGCAATTTGTCTGATATATCAGCTAGGATTAGGGGCAGCTGTGTATGTTAGAAATCAGGGAGACAAACGGAATGTGGAAATTGACTTCTTTTCCATTCTCATGTATAAGAAAGTTGGGAATAAATAGTACAGTGCTGATCTGGTATTCACATCTCCTTCCGTGCTGTCATCCACAATTGTCCACATGTGGTTTGCTCCTTGTGGCTCACAAGGGCCACTTGAGTTCCACCTACTGCATTCTCATTTGAACAGCAGAAAACAGACCGGAGAAGTATGTATTCCACCCTTTAAGGACACTTCTTAGAAGTTACCCATGATATCTGTGCTTATGTTCCACTGCACAGAACTTAATCATGGCCATACTAGCTGCACAGAGGGTTAGAAAAATATAGACTTTATTTGAGGTAACCATTCACTCACCATATACTCAATGGTTTTATTTAAGGGTAAGGGGGAGATGAGTACTGGGGAGGGACAACCAGCTATCTTTGCTATATTAGAACCTGGGTCGATCAGACACCAAAACTTATATGCATACTTGCTAGATGTATGTATGTGCACCAAATTATTCAATTATACTTCAGTAAAATGATGATATAGTTCTGAAAATGCAGCCTCAGAAAAACACTACACACACAAGCACACATGCATACCAGCTTTGAACCAGCATTTCTGCTTATTGGAACCTTACTATGACCACCTGGCAATCTAATTATAATTGCACCCATTTTATGGGTGGGGAAACACAGAAACATAAGCCAACTACTTTATTTGATTCATAAAGCAAGCAAGCCAAGTGTAAATAAAAAATTGCTTTGGGGGAGGTACTTAATAAATACTTAGTGCCTGGGTAAGTGATAAGCTCATTTGGCCTCAGAAATATGTGATTGGGAAATTGGAGCTCAAATGCAAAATGATTCTTTCCAGGGCAGTAGTAACAGGCCAAGCTGAGTCACTCAGAAGTGGAAATATAAAAGCAGCCTTCACTAAATTAGTTGCATTCACATTAGTAATGTTAGTCATGCTAACTACTGAATAATTCATTTTGTTTGAATAAACAGCAGAAGTAAAAGAATTTAGATCCTGGAAGTAGCAATAGCTAAACAAAACTGTTATTCCTTTGCTTTTTCTTTGTGGAAAGCTAATAGTTGTTGACAACCTTTGAAAAATGACCTTTCTGAAGGAAGGGGTTTCATCTCTGTTTTCTAAGTTTCGTGACTAAGTGTACTTTTATTACAAGTATATTTGTCTTTTGTTGCTTAAAAAAAGATCTTTTGGAAATTAAAAAGTGAGGAGATGCTATTAATCTTTGATCAGTTGACACTGATGGGAATACCCCAGAGTGAGGCCATTTGCCATCAAATACTTGCTCCTGAGTCAAACCACTGGAGACCAGCCAGAAGCAGTGTCAAATCCAAGTGTGCCAAACTCTGTGCTGTAAGTCATGCCAAGAGACAACTTACCAGCCCTCTTCCTCTATGTGCTACCTTGAGTTTGGAGGAAAATGTCATTTAGTAAGTATTACTAGGTCCCAGAACCCTTTAAACCTCTTGCAACTGTTATCTTGTTGGGTTCTCTCAACAAGTCTGTAGAGTGGGAGCTACTATAAGCTCTGCCTCACAGATGACAATGCTGTGGCACTGAGAGAGAGACTAAATGACTATCCCTGCGTTGGACCATCAGCAAGTGGTGGAAGGAGGGATTAGACCCAGGCAGAACAACTGCAGACCTATGGTGTTGTCACTAAGGCCAAGTGCATCTGAGTACCAGTGATACAAAGCTAAACTGGGCCAGGGTGCTAGCTGGGTACCCCGGGCCCCACAGTACAGATAGTTCCCCAGCCCAGGCAAACTCAGTAAAACACAGTTGACTAGAGTGGGGCCAAGAGAAAAGCCTTTTCCTCCTCTGGCTTTCATAGTTGGCCATTTATCCTTATCTGTGTCCTTCCTAACCTCAGAATTCCTCCTGTTTGGGAGTTGAAATTGTATGCAGGGTAAGCAAGAATTTATGCTGACACTTTCCTTGCAGGGCCCATTGTGGCTCCACAGGGTAGGGAACCTGGGAAAATATTTGTTTGGGTGATAAGTGCTTTCCAATTACTCACTAGGCAACCCCAGGCACATGGGGGCACAGAAAGCAGTCACTGAGAGCCTTCACCAAAGATAAAATTCTTTCTAACTCTGTTGGTGTGCTTCCAAATGCTGTGCCCTTTTGTTCAGTGGAGGGGAGCAAAGGCAGTACAACATGGAAAAGAATCTCAGCTATTCAAGACACACCCTGATTTCTGTGTCTCATAGAGAAGTGGAGAAAGTTATCCCACGGAGGAGTAAAAACAGAGGAATGTGAGATAAAGGACTGGAACAATGCATGAATGAATGAATGCGTTCATTCAGGGGACTGATGAAAGAATGAGTGCTCCATTCCCAGCCCCTGTCACTGGCCAACTCATTCTGTTTTGCTGCTCCCACCCTGGAGAGCCCTGTTTCCCTCACCCGAGCCCAGCAGCCTCGCGCCAGGGTGGGGTGGGCTAAGGAATGGAGAAAGCGAGGATGCCACGGGTCCCCAATACCCCACAGCACCCTTGCCTTTCCCTGCTTGCATCTGTGGCTGAGCCAAGTGCTTCTGCTCACCTGGACAGGTACAGAGCTATATGTGGCTGCCACTCCTTACCTCAGAGGTGTGACAGGCCCACTGCTTCCCTGGGTCACTAAGCAAGTATGACTCTGACTAAAGGTGGGAGAACAAGAAGGCTTAGCCATTGTCTTCTCATGGGGAGAAGCCTAATGGTATCTTTAAAACAAACTATTTACATAAATATGCAATATTGGTAAAATGCTAGGTTGTTGGGTACATTTAAGATGACCAGATGTCATTTGGCTCAGTATTGCTGGCATGCAGATGGTACACAGATACCCAAGGAAGCCATCTCACCATAATAGGTTCGACTCCCATACATATATTAGGAAGTGCTTTACTTACCTCATAAATTTCTGGATCTGAGAAAAGCTGATAAGAGAGTACTTCAAAGTAACTCACAGTATTTATTAAAATTCTTAGCAGCTTCTCAGTGGCTCCAGGATCCACAGTACTAACACTGGAATAGTGAAGAGAAAATTTCATTTAAAAATCAAGGCAAAGTAGCCTATCTGGGATGGGATACCACAGGGTATCCTCACAAAGGAGTTCAGTATGGGGCTCTAACTCCTTCAGTTATTATGGGTTATCTCTCTTCTCCTTACTCCCCTACCTGCAAAGCTGCATTTAGTGGTAAAAAATAATTTTCCACTGGGCAAAAAACAGCAATGATATTTGCTGAGTTCCTACTCTGTGCCACATGTGTTACTTGCAGACATTCATTTAATTTCTTTGAGGGACGTATTTCGTGTCATGCAGAGGAAGAATGTGTAGCTAAGAGATCAGCTACTCACAAAGCTAACAAGTGGCTAAGCAGAAATCAGAACCCAGATTTCTCAGTGTTAAAAAAACAAACCTGTGCTGTTAGTCATCATGCTATATCCCCAACTTGCTTCCAGTGCTCAAAGTAGACTTGTAATTTTCCAGATAAAAACAATTCCATGGACGACAGATGGACTATTTCTTTGGGTCTAGGTCAGAATATGGTGTGGAGGAAGTTGTGAGAATTGATCTTTCCCTTCCACAGCAAAGCAGAACAGGGGCATTTCCACTAGCTTGCTTTTTTTAAAGCAGCACATAGTTGATTACAGAAAGAAAAAAAAGATTGCATTCCCACAAATCCTATCAGGGCCTTTCCACAACAAA
Source organism: Dolichotis patagonum (assembly GCA_004027295.1). NCBI lineage: Eukaryota > Metazoa > Chordata > Mammalia > Rodentia > Caviidae > Dolichotis > Dolichotis patagonum. The sequence goes on along the minus strand of PVJX010011905.1, from coordinate 5,238 downwards.
GTTCCTGTGCTGGGCTCCCTGAAAGCACCACGCTGGGATGGCCCACCAGTGTGACTGGGAGATGACTCGGAAGCTTTCCATTGGATGACAGTTGCAGCAGTTTTCACTATAATTTTGAACATACCTCACAAAGCCATTCACAAAAGAGGACTTTCAGAGCTGTTTCAGAAAGTGGTAAGAATGACGGGATAAGTACATTTGAAGAAGGAAATATTCGGAGAGTGACTCAATGGCAATGTGTTTTTTATTATAACAATTCTTTAACTTTAAATTTGATCAGTCTTTGCATCATCTTTGGTTCATCCAAGTGTAGCAGAAAGAGATCTTCACAGCCTATAGATAAGATCAGTTGAAAGAGGAAAATGAAGTCCATTGTTCCCAGTTATTAAAACCCAAGACTACAACAAATCTAGTTTTGCGTGTTGGTTTTATTTGCAATTCAGGCAATAGTTTGAGCCGAAAATAGTACAGCCCACAAGGGCAGATTACACTTACAACTAGAGAAAAGGAAGTAACACAGAGAAAATAGAAGTGAGGTATAGAGCCAGCCTGGTTGGTCACAGCTAGTGCCTGTCTTATTTAAGCAGGAACATTGGGCTATTATGATTGGTGTAGACTCCTTTTAGAGAGGAGTCCAGAAACTGCAACCCAAGCGCCCTTGTGTATTGCAAGGTACCAACACTGCAAGTCAACTTGAATACTGAGGTTTTAGTTTAGAAAAAACAACTCATATGTTAATATCTTTTGTCTGAAAAGAAAAACAACACACATGCCATAGGTTCAACACCACGGGTTTAGACTCAGTTACTTTTTACAAGAGTAGGGTGCCGTCTGTGTGCACATCAAGAGAGGTTACAGTTCACTATGCACAAAGAATCTTATACGGAACTTAAAATGTGAATAGAGCCAGCTTTAGCCCAAACAAGTTAACACAATTATCCCATAAAGAGTGATAAATAATACTGAGAGGTCAATTGTACAAAGGGGTTGAGGATGAGAAGAAATTAGTTCACAGAGAAAATCAGATTAACCCTTTGTCTGAAGATACATGAACCTCAATAGCACGCACCTCATCTGGCGAATGAAGGTGTGTCTGTGATTCCCTCCCTATTTCCATTGTGAGATCCTCTGACATCTTTCCCTGAGATGCTCACATGGCTCTGAAATTCACTCACCAGAAGAAATACTAAGGAACATCTAGGAATTGACAAATACCACTCCAGATACCGGGATTACCCCCATGGCATGGATGAGGACGGTAAAGCACATGGTGAGTAAATAGCCTGCCTAACCCCAAAGTCACATAACTGAGTGGAAGTTAGGATTCAAGTTCAGGCATCTGTCCCCAATGAATATCCATTAGTGACAACAAAAATTAACCCTAAATAATAAATTTCTGCAGCTAGAATTTCAGAAACCGTGTTATCAGGGGACAGAGACATAGTATGTTTAGAAGGGACTAGGGACAATTTTTTTTTATTAAGCCAATTGGCTTTTATGTTCAGACAAGAATTTTGGGATGAATAAGACCTTGAGTCTAAGCTATGTAGTTACTTAGCATTAAAAGTTCATGTGAAGGGTATAAGGGGTATATAGAGAAGTGAGCCAGTGTCCTTTGACGCTTGAAAGCACACTCAAATTGAAAATGAGGAAACGGGAGCTGAGGAGTGAGGTGTGTGCCAAAACCACACAGTGGTAGCCTTTAGCTTACAAAAATATTTCTGAAAGTGCAACAAGCTGCCCTGAAAAACAGAGCACACGAAAAGAGAAAGACTCACCTAGATGTGCCTTCGGGCCAAACAATCACTGGTAAAGGATTTTTCACTGCTGAAGATTTTCTTGCTTAGCCCACTTTCTTCACAGCTTCGCCCACTGCTTTCTGCTTTGCCCTCACGGGCTCATGTCAGAGCGGACACCAGCCCTGGCTGCGCTCACAGAACCCATATGGCGATGGCGTGGTCCCTGGCCAGCCGGAGGAGCGCACAGCTTCCAGTTCACAGGGGCGCGGGGAGGGAAGCGGCTCTTGTGGTTAAAGAAGCACGCCCCCCCCTTTTTTTTTATTTTGAAATGCAGATAACTTTAGTCCTCAAAACATTTACACAATAAAAAGTTAGGCTGTCAAGAGCAAGAAGTTTATAAAGACCAACAAAAACCAGGCAGCGTGTCAATGGGGATGATATCCTCCTCCCAGGATACGCTGTGGCTGCCCCCCCTTCTACATTAACACTTTGATCAAAACCAGAGGGTGCTTACCGTGGAGCAGTCCCCTGCATTTCTCTGCTTGTGAACACTTCATGTAAAATGCCCATGCTTTATTTCAGTATTTGAAATAAACAGTTGGTCTCTCTCCTCTAATACAGTAGTTCAAATTCTTAACTGAGGAGGAAAATACCCCACCTTCTGCCCCAAATTTCCTTGTTCTAAATGAACTCTTTAGCATGATTAAGAAGGCATGCCAAAAACAAAAACCAACAAAATGAAGGAATATATGTTCACTGGTGACCTTTTAAAATGTTCAAAACAGTTTCAAGCAAAAGAAAACCATAGAAAATATTGGCAATGCTACATTTTAGGAATTGTTTTTCAATATATATCATCTATTTGCTATAAAATTAGAATCATATTGTATAGATACACAATGATTTTTACTTAATATTGTATTTTCTACTCATTGATAGTAATAGTTTAGACATTTTTTGAAGAAATGTAATTTAAATATTTATAGAATTTTTCAAAGCATAAATGACCCGTAATATATGTAACTGTTTCCTGTTGTCATATATTTTGTGGTTGGTTAATATTTTTTATTTTCTGCCACACTGGAGAGAAGAAGTCTGGAATCAAAGTTGCAGCAGGGTTGGTTGCTTCTGAGGGTTCTATGGAAGAATCTGACCCAGGCCTCTCTTTTCACTTCTGGTAATGGCCATCAACTCTGGGCATTTGTTCGCTTACCATCAGCCTGCTCTCTGCTTCCATCTTTATGTGGTAATCTACTTTGTCTTGGTTTCTTTTTGCAATTACACTACTCATATTGGAGTAAAGACCCAACACCTCACTAGTGACTGGGTAGGTACGCTTAGTCCATCGGTTGGCTAACCAGCTTCGGGCACGCACAGCATGGACTCTGTCTGTATTGGAAACACATCTGCACATTTTTGTTGTCTTCTGGCTACCTCCTTGTATAAATTCCAGTTGGTTCCATATTCAGGGAGAAAGAAGGGACATCTCTCTAGATTTCCTTGAATCTCCAGAGGAGTGTGGTTAACTAATTTTTAGGGATTCTTTCTACACTAAAAGAACCAAGTGTAGAACCTTTCTCTTGCCCACAAAGTGTGAGGAATGTATGTTACCTTACAGTAACATACATTACCTGCAGTAAGATTGTGCTGCAACAACAAAATAGCTAAGACTGGATGACTTATAAATAGTAGAAATTTATTTCTCCCAGTTCTAAAGACTGAAACCGCCAAAATCAAAGCACTGGAAAGTTCAGTGGTGAGAGACTGAGGGCTCCTTCCAAACTAGCACCTGCACTGATATTGTCCTCACATTCGGAGTGGATAGAGCCTCATTAGTTCCCATCAGTCTTTTATAAGGCACCAGTCCCACCCATAAGAGCAGAGCTTTCGTGACCTAATCAGCTCCCAAAGGCCCCATCTCTTAATACCGCTGTTCAGAGTTGCACTACAGCTTGAATTCTGCAAACACTCAAACCATAGCCCATGTTACTCACCTTCAGCTCCAGAGACTTTCCAGGAGTGATAAGAAAGGCACGGGATGTGTCGCACAAAAACAGAGGCAATGGTGAGAACGGGGCTAATTTGTCCATTGCTAACTGCTTTTCTGCCCACTCATCAATCAGCACTCTTGAGGAAAGTCTACTCTGAGGCGATGCACCTCACTAGTCTGCTGGGAATGCAAAGAACCGTAAGGCAGACAGTCCCTCCTCGCAGATTTACGGTCTTGTTGGAGAAACAAGACACAAAGAAAAGACAGGTCACTTTACACGGCAGGATATAACCAGTGCCAATGAGTTTTATAGGCCAATAAAGTGCCATAAAATTTCAGCGGGAGAAGACAGCACTTTTGAAACAGTTTGGGGTGTTAAGAAATTGGGGGAGGGTACTTGTAGGAGAAGGGAAAGTATTCCAGGCTGGGGCAAGAGTGTGTGCAGATCACCAAGGACTAGAGTGTTTGAGATATTCTAGTAAGCAATTTGAGCACTATGTACAATCACTGCTGTGAGAAAATTCAGGGGATTGGTGGATATAGTGTAATAGGCTGATCAAGGGAATGGGATCTAAAGCCAAAATTTACAGATTAGAATCTCAGCTTTGACACTTATTATTAGTGAAGTCTGAGGAGAGTCACTTAATCTCTCTGAGCCTTAGTAATGAGGATGAAAAGGTAAGCAAGGAAAGCCTCTCTGTTTTTATGTTACTTAGGGCATGGGTTTTGTCGCAAGCACTGTATAAAAATCAACTTGTTCAACCCACAGAGCAACACACTGCAGTAGGCACTGAGACTGTCTTTATTGTACCAGCGCAGAACCTGTAGTTCTGAGAGGTCAAGCATTCCTCCAGGTTGCCCAGCAGCAAGGAGGGGAGGCAGGGTGCACATTTAGGAAGCCTGCTGCTAAGCCCATGCTTCTGAACGCTGTGGTAACCAGCTTCGAGGCCAAGGGTTTGCACGGGAGCAGGCAATGTGATTGCATGGAGCAGGGATAAGCTGAACACCACAGTGGGATGTAAGAATGTCTTCCTGGGGCTGGGGATATGGCTTAGGGTACAGTGCCTGCCTGACAACTGCAAGTCCTGAGTTTGATTCCTAGCACCAAAAAAAAAAAAAAAAGTATCTTGCAGTTGGAATTCTTTTCAGTTTACTGTTTGAACAAGTTGTTTGGACTTAAAATTATAGGCTTCAAGGGGTTGCGGGAGACTTTGCCATAGAGGTGAGTAAAAAAACTAATTTAAGAAAGTTATTCATCCAGTGACATAAATTATGGTTTGGAAAGGAGAGAGTGCAGAGGTATGAAGGGATAATTAGAGAAAGATGATGAAGCCTGTCTGTAGGGCAGAGAATGGAAAAGAAAGGAGAGATTCAAAAAATAGCACAAAGGGGAGAGTATTAGTTCCATTTAAAAATGTTTAGTGCACTAGTTGAGCCTGATATTTAGTGCAATGGATATTTGATATTTTTATTTGTTTTTTATGGTAATGTGTATTTCCTGGGAGATGT
>PVJX010011904.1:0-52017 GCA_004027295.1 Dolichotis patagonum | reverse complement strand
TTCTTCTTCTTCTTCTTTCTTATCCTCCTCCTGACTGTCACTTGTGGCTCATGGCTTTTTAAACAGTGGTCCCCATGGGGAGTCCTTGCTCTCTTCAGGTGAGGAGGAACCGTGTGGTGGTCAAGGCTGGAGGGAGGTACTTGGATTAGCAGGTGCCCCACGCACAGGCTTTGAAGCCTCTCTCTTGCTGTTGCTTCCTTCTCCCATCCTTGCCTTCCGAGTCAGTGGGGTTGGCGATGGGAGCCAGCTTTGCTCTCGTTGCTGTCACCCCTGCAGACAGAGCTGGGTTCCAACCACTTGTGGTTCACTGTGCACCCCAAACTCTTCCTGGCAAGCGTGGTCATCGGCTGCACCCCACATCCAACATTTCCTCAGCCTCTCGTTGTTTTGCTGTCCCAGGGCTTGGCCTAAAGCGCTTGCTTGGCAGCAAACACAAAAGGTTCCGCAACCTGGAGGCTGCCCTTCGTGTCAGGGAGGGGACAGATGTGCAGCCTGCACTGAGCTGGTTCCGTGTGATTCCTCAGACACTGCACAGGACCCGAGACCCCACTGGGCCCCACTAACCCGCTGTGCAGGAGCTTCCTCTCCTGGCTCGCTTTCTCCCCTGAGTGAGTCTGCTTCCTTCTCTATAATGGCCAAGATCCAGGGGCTCCAAAACTTTGGATCTCTGGTGAGGGCGCTGGATGGTAATGGCAGGGAGACTGGAGTTCTACAAGGTGCCTGCGTCAAGGGCGTGACCCCTAAGGGCCTAAGGGCTCCTCCTACGCTTCATCTCCTAAAGATTCCACCCTCCAAGGGGACCAGGCTCTCACTCACAGACCTCGGCGCCCACCTTCTCATCGCTGCTGTCTTGGTTCTCTGCACTACCAAGCCGTAGCCTAAGCTCGGCTTGTAGGTACCCACAGCCAGACCTTTCCACTGCTGCTCCCTTGCCAGAGCATCTCCTGTCACTCTTTACCCCTTGAGGTTATGTGTTTGGCTTCCCAATGTTGCTTCTGCGGGTTAGGAAGGGTGTGGAAGGCGCCAGCAGTTTCGGGGTGCTCTTCCCTGCAAACCCCCATCCAACCACGGCTCCTGCGTCACTTCCTTGGGAAACGTCCCAGATCTTCCCATCAAAATGAGTCCACTTCAGCTTTCTTGTAACACCTTATGTTCCTCTTTATGAATCCTGGCACAGTTTGTAATTACATCCTAATTTTCCTCCCACTAGGATCTCAAGGCCTAGACCGGGCCTGTGTTTGTTTTTCTATAAGCACCTGTATGTTTTTGTTTGATGAATAAAGGGGCTGACAAATGGACCATCCCAGTGCAGTGTGGTGTGGGCAGATCCAACTCCTGTTTCTCCACACGGAGTGACGAGGGTTACTCGTGCACTCATTTCTGCGCTCTCTTCTTGGAAAGAATCAGCTTTGAGCTGATTCAGAATTCTATTATCAAGGACCAGTTCTCAGGGGCAGAGGAGCAGAGCTCTGCAAACACACACATGAGCTGGTTTAGGGGATGGGGGCTGCAGAAGAGAAAGCCAGAGCACAGAGCCAGCCCTAAGGGTGCTGGTGCTCCAGTGCTCGGGGAGAAGGATTCTTCCCCCTGCCCGGGCACCTTATTCCTGCCTGGTGACAGGATCTGGACATCATTCCCCATTCACAGGCCTCCGGGGACGAGCTACCCAAAGGCTTCAGCTGCATGGCAAAATAAAGCACCAGAAGAGAGCCCATGAAGTCCTGTTTAACTGGGGTTTCTGGGTTGAGAAACAAAAGCCAGTGATTGTTTTCAATATCTGGGACATCTTAGAGATAGACCCAAGATTATCTGATTTAATGAACCACTAAAACGTGACAAAAGGATCGGGAAATCCCACCCTTTCCTTGAAGGTCCTTCATTTGACATCCATCCTCCCACTGCCCCTGAATTTGAGACTCGCACCTGTGTGACATATGATACAACATTTATAATGAAGGGAGCCTGCCTCTTTTAAGTGAGATTCTTTAAATCTCCGTTCCTGACAGTACTACTATTTGCACAGTAGCTGGAATAGGCATATATTTTGGAAAATAGTGAATAAAAACTGACAAGCTATCTGAGGAATCTGAATGTATAATTGATAGGGGCATAAATTAATATGATTAGGGCTTTATTGGGTGCAGTGGCTGCCAAACCTACAAAAGGAGCCTGGAATGAATCACAGCCGTGGACTCGGCGCCGATAGACATCAATATGTAATGTGGATTATCTCGAGCTTTCTCATGTGGTCTGCTCACGACAGCACTGAGCTCAATTGAAATTTTTATCTTTTTGTTGCATACAGACAGTTTTGGCCAGTGACTTCTTTTGGAAAGAGGAGCAAGCCAGGTGATTAAAAGCATCAAGGTTTCTGTGAAGGTCTTCATAAAATCATTTTATGAGGTTTTAAGAAATTAGTGCTTTGGAAAGACAGTTTGGAGAACCCGACCTCTGGAAATTCCTCTGCACTGGGGTTCTCTGAATATTAAGTAGGATGTCCAAACCAAAGCAGGAGAGAGAGAAGTGTCGGGCACTTGGGTGGAAATTGTTGTTTCTTCGTAAAGTCATTACTGATAGTTCAGAATTTCTTTTTGACGCGGGATAAAACCACATCCCAATGACTATGATAAAATGCATCTTTGCAGAATCATACCGCTATCTCCATAAATAGCAAAATTAAACTAATTTCCTTTTTGATTCTAAACAATAAGCCCTTGTGCTTCAGTGAGATATTTATCATATCCCTGTTTAATAACATTACTTATATACAGTTTTCCATTGTGTGTTTGAGATTGTCATTCTACAGCCAAAAACTGGAAGCTGAGATTGTGATACTTATCCAGTGACATGCTACAATTCAGAGACTGAAGCACCTACATCTGTAATTTTCCAAAATTTCATCATTTTATAGCACATAAAATATTAGTCACATTTTACATCTGCCCTTGGCAGTGATAAGGTTAAGATGGGAAAGGGGCTCGATATGATTTTGGGGAATGTTTGTGTACTGCAGCCAGAAAGGTCAGCATGTTTTATGTACTTTGTGATAAAAGTGAGTGTGGATATCTGGGGACAGGACCATGAAAACTAATGGGGCATTGGAACTTTCTTGGTGACCTCATGAAGCAATTTATGATCCTTTTATCACCCCTCATATGATGTTGTCATAAAAATGATCTTTTAATTAAATGTAACAGGAAAACTCTACACCCTCACTGGGGTGTTTCTGGTCTTTGTGAGTTAACATTTTTAATGGCATGCCTTCAGCAGAAAGCAGCGTTTTAAAAAGTGTTCTAACACACATTCAGAGCTATGATCTGTAGCTACATCTACCCAAAAGACAGAAGAGGCCAAAGAAAGCAGCTGAAAAATCTCATGCAGGAAGGCAATAGAGTAGTATAGAGGGATAGCTGGGCTTGGGAGAGACACGACCTGTCACTTTCTGCTCTCCTACTGTGTGCTAGACATTCTGCCAGGGCCCTCATCAGAGCTCTTGTTTCACTTCGTGTAAACCTTGATCTCCGAAGCATTGAGCTGTATCTCTGGCTGGGCCACTATTTGATGATCCGGGGCACGCAATCTGGACTGCAGCTTTCTTTACCAAAAATGGGACAGGGAAGAAAAGAAGCAGAGCAAGGGACCTCTAAATTCACTTTTAAACTTTTGTAGAACGAAGACCGACATTCTCAGTTCTGCACTAGCAGAGGAATTGTTCGTGGCCTGAGGTCAACAGCTCAAGAATTAAAATTGGATTGGAAGCCACAGCATAATGCCTCGCCCACTGGTAGGGACATGAACGTCAGCAACACAGGACATTCAGCGTGATTCTGTTATTTTTCTTGTAAAAGGATGGCAACAAGCGATCCCAGAGGGCAGATTTCGCACTGGCCTGCTTTCCACTCTTGCTGGTCCAAGCCCCTCCGATGTCCTGGTTGGGCGCTGACACTTCCCTCCCTGATCTCTCTCTTTCCTAGAATGCCCTGCTGGCTGTGCTGGGAACTAGTCCCTGACTCAGGCTGGCTCTTCAACGTCTCCTTATAATCGTGCTCTGTGAAGAAATCTAGATTCCTTTATCGGTATGTTGTTCACTTAGGGTTCAACCCACGGCTGTTTGTCCAGACGCAAGTCCTGACGCTTTTCCCCGGACTCCCAGGGTTCCAGCCGAGTTAAGCCACCTGTCTTCTCCCACGCGTCCCTTCGCTGGAGTCAGGCACAGGTGCCAGCCCACCATGGTGCACTGACGGTTCACCCCGGGGGCTCAGCTGAAGCCTGAGCGTGCTGTGGGCTGGAATCCGGACTCCCTTACTGCTGGAGAGACGGTGCCCTCGAAATGCTGAAGCTTCTCACCTTCAGACTCCTCTCAGGAAGGACGGGCTGATGAGGCCTCGTCAAGGGGCCGGTGGGGGAATTAATGGGAGACCATGTGTGAAGTTCAGAGTGCGGTGCCTGGTGCCGAGTGGGGACTCAGCATATGGGGCGGTGCGATGTTGTGGGTAGTGTTTCCACGGACCCCCGCGTCTCCCCACGTCCGGATGAGTCGTGTACCATCCACGCCCCCAGCCATGCGCTCCCTGTGAACGTTGGTCTCTTGGCTTCGCTCAGCCTCTGTGCAGCTTGTGTATCTCACGTGGAAGATTCAGGACCGGTCTTCGCATGAATCAGTGAGGAAACGGAAACCTGCCGCTGCTCCTGTCAGTGTAGAATAAGGTACGTTTTTTTCACTCCCATTTCACCCCAGGAAGGGTTCCTTATGACAGTTTATAGCGTCTATCAATCTCACTTTCATTGGAAAGTGGGCTTGAATTTTTTTCCCCCTAGAATATGCAAAGGACAGCTAAGGAGGCAGATTTCACTGATTTACATGGCACATGCCGCTTCCTGTCAAATTGTGACGTTTAGAGCAAGTTTCAGGAAAGGAAACAGCTATATCGGTACTGAAAGGGGTGGTGTTGCTTTGCTTATATTTAGTGCGTTCCTCAAATCTCCGTTTTATCTTCTGCTCAGCACCAGTGTTGGTGTAGCTGTCACGGTCTCTTTCCCTCATGTGGAATTAGGTTCAGCCAGGTGGGGTGAGGTCGGGAGGAAGGGGTGCAGGGAATCTTGCAATCACAGGGGCCACCGTCAGAGTACCTGGGTATCCATTTGGGGACAGAGGTGGACACTGTGGGAAGAGAAGGGGACAAAGAAGGAAGACCTAGACCGCTGATTCTTTCCCATGCAGATGTGATATAGACGCTATAGATGTACAAATAGCTATACATGCGGTATTCATAGAAAGAGACATCGTAAACACTCAAGTCATAATTCTTTTGCAGGGTGGAGAATTTAAACACTCAATAATATATCTTGGTCAATATTTTATGCTAGTGTACCTGTACCTTAGTTGTTAAACTTTTCTGTGGAAGTCCATAACGTGGCTCTCTGGTGATTTATTAATCATAATATGCCTAATAGAATTTTACGTTTTCTCCCCACTTTTGTGTTGCCAGAGATTGAGCCCACGGATGCTCAGCAACTGACTACATCCTCAGATTTTTAAAACTTTTGCCTTGAGAAAGGACGTCACTAAGCCACGCTGGCTGGCCTCAAACCTGCAATGATGCTGCCTCAGTCTCCTGAGTAGGGAGGGTTACAGGAACGTATTCCTGGCTGCATTTTTACACTGAGGGAAACAGTACGGCAGTGGTAATGCCTTTGGGCATGCCACCTTATATGTGTGAAAACCATATTAAATACTGAATTTTTGTGTTGGTGTTTAGATTTGAAGTCTGTTGAATTTTTTTCAATAAGAAATCATATAATGTAATATAAAATTCAAAAATTGTAAAATTGTGAAACTGTATTTGGCCTCCAGTGCTTTTTAACTAGTTGCACGGTTCCTTCCATGGACATAACTAATGTTACTATTTTTGGTACACTCACCAAAGGTTATTTTCTCTATATTCACCAAAATAATTGAGTTAATATATTTATATTTTATTATGGATAGAATTGAGCGTGTTTGTATTTTGGCTGTTTTTAATGAACATCTATTAAATTTCTGAGTCAGCACAATTGATTGCTACACATACATACCTCTCCACCTCACTCCTCTTGCGGTGCGTCTCAGTTATTCCTGGGAGCCCCCATCAGGAGGGGCTCCACACACACCCAGGACGTCCCGCCTGCAGCTCTTACCTGTGGCTGTTCTCCCATGCACACCTGTGAGGTCTTACTGGGAGCTCTCAGCACCACCTCTGCCATGCTCTCACACTGCTCCTGACCCGAAACCCCTCTGCCAGCTGTGGCATCAAATGTCTGCTTGTTGCTGAGGGGTAGCATATACTAGGAAGGCTGGAAACAGGCTGGTAGGACTCACAGTTCCAGGGCTCTATCTCTGCCAGCCATGAGGTCTCTGTGGCTATCAGAGAGTTTCAAGTGGGTTAGTTCAATCCTTTCATTTCAGATAGACGACAACTGCTTCTGGAAAGGCTGAGACACTCACGCAGAGTGACCAAATGTGTCAATGGTAATTTACACTTAGGGTAAGGCTTTGATTTCCATTGAATACTCAGTGGCCAACTGTCTATAATTTTGAGTGACTTTTCTACATTTTTGTTTCTGTTGTCTTATACAAAGCCTGCTATAGTCTTTGCTTTGTATTTGCTGGGACCCTCTTGGTTCTGTGTGACAGGAACTCCACTCAGACTTGCTTAAACCTGTTGCCTTTAGTGCCCGAGAAGTCTGCACACAGCAGGAATCCAGCACATTGGGAAGTGTTGTCTGTGTTCTCTTAATTTCTGCTTTTGTCTGCTTTCCGAGGCAGGTTCTTTCTATGAGACATAAAGAGAAGTACAAAGAGCTCTAGGACTGAGTAGTCTTTGTGCCTGGCACTTCTGAGGAATGTGTCTCCCGATGGCCCAATTGGGTCATATGATGTCTCTGGTGAATCAAATATTGTAGCTAAGGGGATGAGATATGCTGGCCAGGTCTGGGCAATGGGGCCACTGTTGGAATCTGGAGGAGAAAAAGGTCCACACCAACCCACCTTGTTTATGACTAAGTCACTAGAACAATTATTAATATTTATCTCATCTCCATTCTGTTATAAAAGTGATAGAGCCTGGTACTTTGTGGATAAGATTTCCTAACTGAAGCTTTGGAAGGAACTGCACACTCAACTCAGGTTGTGGATGGTCTCTGCCCTTGCCTCGATGAGGTGAGAGAAACTGCCAAACTCTTTTCTCAATATGTTTGTCCCCTTTTACATCCTATTGGTGATATATAAGACACTTGCTACATATCTTTGCCAAGATTTAGTGTTACCAGATTTCAAATTTTAGCCATTGTAGAGAGTGTGTGTTAGAATTTCATTGTAATTACCTAAGGAAATCAACAATGTAAGCATATTTTAGTGGCTTATTGAATAGTTCTACATCTTCTTTAGTGAGTTGTCTGTTCAAATCTCTTGCCCAGTTAAAAATTAGGTGGCCTGAGAGATTCTCTATGTATTTCCTCAGTATCTTCTTCACTCCATGAGACAGATGAGTCTATAAACTGGTTAGTCCCAAGGGGAAGGAACAGAGACAGCTGACAGAATTCGCCAGTTCTCTGTGCGTGGGAAAACGTGTTTTCTTTCCTCATTTTATTCCATGGAGAGGTATCTCTCCCAGAGTAACCTTATACCTATTTCTTCATTCCTCCCTGGGGGCATGGGCGGAGGCGGCCTCGGGGCAGTGAAATCGCTGGGTTCCCAGCGTGTGATCCTGATCTGCACACAGGCCTTCCCTGCTCCCCTCACTGTAGGAAAACCCTGAAATTCTGATCTTCTGCCTCTGCTTGTCTGACAGCCTTTATTCATTTCAGGAGGTTCTTACTAGCCCATTGACTTGCATATCGGGGACCTGGCCTAGATCCGCAATCTCCCAAACGAGTGTATGGTGAAGGCTTAAAATAAATGAGATAAGTGGTATAATTTTAGGGCTCTAGGAGAATCAAAACTCTACAGAGTTCTTGACTCTGGTGGCTAAGACAAGGAATATTTCTGGTCTGCTCGTAATTATTTAGTATTCAAGGAAGAGGTTAGAGTAGAAAATGCAAGAAATTGAACAGAACTTGTGAGTGGTTCAAGGATTTTGCCAAGTAACAAATTACATCTAATTTAAGAGAACTATCTTATGTTAATTTAGGAGAACTATCTTATGTTGATTTAGGAGAACTATCTTATGTTGATTTAGGAGAGCTATCTTATGAGACGATCTCCATGTTGCGTTTCACTATGGGAGTGAAAGGCCTGCGGCTACAGTCTTTAGTTAGTTAATTGGAGTGGGAGCCAGGTGTCCTCAGCTGTGACCTTATCTTGCCCCAGCCGCGCAGCAGCCCTGCACATGTGTTCTGTTTCTAGTTTCAGCAGCTCCTAGCATTTGCACTGTCAGCTTTTCCAATAAAGCCCTTGTGGGGTAACTAGCCCCTCACAGTTATGATGCAAAGGGCCTCACTCTCCTGTCTTCATCACGTGCCTAACCATACTTCAAGGAGGAGTGGGGACCAGAAATGGGAATCCTAAGGCCATGTTTCAGTTCTACTATCCTAGTACCTAATACCATTCCACCAGGCTGAGGAACTGTCTGTACCCAGGATGAAAAGGCACCTGGGAAGGTTCTGGTTTCTCAGAGAGAGTAGGCTCATGCCAGAAAATTAAAGGTGGTGAAAGCCTTAATGGCAGCCAAGTAACAAAGAACCTAGTTCAACTACAAATTTCAGAAATAATTAAAAATTTGAATACCAAGACAGTAACAGGAAAACCTTTAGCACTTAATTTTTCCAGTTTGATTAATATATTTTATTTGCATTCAGAAAGTCATTAGTTACTTCTCTAATATTTTGTCCCTCGTTGCCAGTATTTCTAATACCCATTTGCTTCCTTGCTCTGTCCTTTATGGATGTGTGCAATTCTGTTCCTTATGCTGGTTTCATAGAAATCTTGCAATACTTGCAATACGATTCAAAATGAATAATATCGGAGAGTCCATGAGTTCAACACAGAGCTTGGAGGATTTCTAGGAGACAGATTACAGAATACAACTTATGTCCAATGCTTTCCACACCAATTTCTCACCGTCTTCCCAGTGTGGGCACCTGCTGACCAGAGTCCCCGAGAGCTGGTCCTCACACAGGCTACCTTCAGCGTCCACAGCTCTGTGGATATCACCCCAGCCATTCTTTGGGGGTGACTGTGTCTCCCAGGCACCTCATAGTGTTTTCAGTTTATCCCTGTCCTACTGTAATTATTCAACGCACACCTTCTACTCTCAAAAGTTTTCCTGCTTGGAAAATACACTATGTGGTCATTCTATGATGCCCTGTAGAATATGTCCCAAATTCAAACAGAACTACACACACACACACACACACACACACACACGCATGTGTACAGAGAGCAATTTATTAAGTTGAACTCCAGCATGCAGGCAAAAACTCAATTTTTGACAGATCCGACTTTGTGCTTGGTATGTTCCATTCTGTGGATTTATTCACAAATTATTATTAGGGTTTTTGGTAATTCAAAAATTGAGTTTACCAACGTGTTGCTGTTAATCCAAACTAAGACAACCAAGGAACATATCTGAGCCCAAGGAATACATTAATTATGCATACTAATGGAGACTCTCTTTCCAGTTCCTTGCATGTTATGGGACCAGAAGATCTGTGCCACGATCTGGGATTCCAAGGACAACTGGGAACTCTAGAAAGGCTGAGAAATACTGAGCAGCAGAGTCCAAGTAGAGGACCCAGGTCAACATAAACTGTGGGTCCAAAATCCAGGCATCAATAGGTAGGAAATGGCATTTTTAAAGACCAAAAGTATAGTAATATCATGGAAATCAAGGAAAATTTAATAGTTAAAACAGTCTTCAACTTTACCAATTATTTCCCTTCTCCCCTTGGGAGAAGAAAATTCTGGATTGTTTATATAAGACTGCAATTTACTGGGACTGATACTTACTAAGGAAGACAATTGCAGATGACAAGTTTTGACATGTAGGGTCAGGGACCAGACCCTGTTAGTATCAGTGACAGTGACGTGATGGGGAGTGGAATGACTTTATCTATGAAATATACTTTCAACAGATAGTGGGATACTTGTTATGCTTTAGGTATTGTGCTAAGGGTTGGTTTTAAAACAAGGAGGGCATAACTCCTACAACAGAAGGGTAAGACCACTGTTCATAAGCAGTTTATAGCCCACGCTGCTAATCTTAAGTTTCACTCTGCTCTATTCATATTTCAAATACGTTGCTTGAATACACTTGATACACTTCTTATAATTTACGCATCCAGTTAATTATCTAGCAGTATATTTTTGGAAACCAAAATGTTTCAGTAGCTGTCCTTGGTTGTGGCACTGATGCTTGAGAATCACTCATTGTAAGCTGAAGCACTAAAGTGGTATTTTAAGCACATTCTAAATATCACTTGGTGGAAATTTTCATTTTCAAGAACTTTTTCCCTGCACAAAAGCTCCAGACAATTACACATTCACGGCTTTCCTTAAGGGCCATCCGTTACGTAGCCTTCACATAGTATTTCAATGTGAGGTTAATTGCAACTAAAGAAAAGTTTATGATTAGTGCAGACAGGTATTTTTCTTCATTGTCTAATACCATAAATCCATTAAACTCCTATCCATCTTGTCATCCTCTCCTTGAAGACTCGGTTCTATGACCTGCAATACGAATCCAGTTTCGTGATTCTAATTGTGATTGGCAGAGAGCTTTCAGAGTTGCAATAAATTCTGTGACAGGCAGAGAGGGATTTTTTACCACCCCAATTCCACTGTGAAATCTGAATTTTTAACTATCTTATTACTGGTGAATAGTCTCATTTGGAATAAAGAACCACAGCCAATGTGTAATTGTCAAAAGTTGATTTATTTTGGGGGGAGGCCTTGACAGTGAACATTTTTACCAAGTAGCCAAGAAACACAACATTGTATTTATATTTAGAATGTGCTTAACACACCGCCTTAGGACTGTGGCTTACAGTGAGCAATTCTTAAGCACTGGTCTCCAAACCAAGGACACTGACCAAAGCATATGTGTTTCTCAAAAAAAGTATTGCTAATAACTGAGTGAAAATACAAACAGAACAGTATCATGCATTCAGTTCTGGCTTTTCTTATAGCTTTGATAATTTCCCTAATTTATACTGGAGGATGACCTTGGAAATAGCATGGAAGTATTTTCTTCTATTATTCACCACTGATACGTACCACTGTCTTTGACCTCATGTTTAGGAATTGCTTTGTGTCTTTGGGTCATTTCCCAAGTTGTTTTCATGCTCATAGATAATCCTGGGATATAAGAGAGGTGGCAAAGCTCTTGTCCGTGGAAGTGGACAATACATTTTTCTTTCCTCTATTTTTTTTCCCTGAAAATAAAATTCAGGGACTCTCTGTTGTGCCACTGTGTCACCGCTAAGTGTGTGCAGTACCTGTGTGTGTATAAACAAGTACCCCATATGCCCATGATACATGTATTCCTCCTTGAAATTTCAGTTGTTGACACGCTGGAAAAATTGGGTACGTAAATTATTTCTGCCCCCAGGCACTTCAACTTGAGCGGCCAGCACTTACTCAGCTGGCCACCATAGGCCTCCCTGTCCTTGGCAGCATTACAGGGGTAATATTTTTTAACATGGGTGAACAGCTCTTGAAATTTTCTCCGATGTATTAAGCATGAACAAGCCTTTCCTCAACCCTGAGCTTGCATGTCTTTCCTGCACATGTATTTCTCTACAACAAACATATTTATTGGGGCCATTATGAGAAAAATCTCCCTCTCCATAAATGTTTGTCTTCCCCTTTGTCTCTTTTATAGGATCATGAAGAAATGATGGAGGGTCTTGTTGGGTGCTGTGTATATATGTGTTTGTGCTCTCCTCTGGGAATTCCCTTTCAATGAGCTGTCACCATACAGCCTTTTTAAAAAAGCCAGACACTAGGTTTTGATAGTTTGCTTTGGAATGAGAAATGGACTAAGTGAAAGAAATAGATTATAAGCAAGATTTACCAAGTAAATAAAAAATGGAATATTTTCTGTGCCAGTATTTTCAAAAGATTTCTCCGCTTACCACCTACTGATGTCACTGACATGCAACTAGTTTTAGCAGCTAGTGTTTTAACTGATCACCTTCCAACGGGTAGCTAATAAAGGCAGTGTAGGTGGTGAGATTTAGACGAATGAATGCTCGGATCATAGATTTTTGGAAGTGTTATGGCTGTAGATTGGGATGGCTAATTTCCGTGGCCAACTTGATTGGCTTGAGAAAGGTCTAGGAGATCAATAAAGCTTGATTCTCCCAGAGGAGATGAGGTGAGCAGCTTCTGTCTGTCATCTTTCTGTCATGGTGTTTCTGTGTTGGAGCCAAATAACTATGGACTGAACCCTCTGAAACTATAAACCAAGTAAATCTTTTCTCATTTAAATTGTGTGTGTGTGTGTGCATGTGTGTGTGCATGTGTGTTAGGCATTTTGTCCCAGGAATGGTAAGCTGACTAATGTGTAGACATAGCCAATAGAAAAGCAATAGAGTTTTCTGACAGCTATCAAGAACAGTTGTTTATATGGTACAGGACAGTTTTGTTTAGACGGCCAGATATGTCTTGATTCATAATTAAAATAAAATTCGGAGTACTTTTGAATCTTGTTTGTCAGAGAGCAACCATTTAAGATGCTCTGGAATCTAGTGTGATATCGGACATTGGAGGTTGAAATTTTTACTGCCTCTTTAGAGTGAAAATGGAAAAATGTATTAACAAAATGACTCTAGCAATCCCAGTTCCCCGTGCCACAGAGCCCCATGACCACAGAGCTCATTTAAACTGTGGGCAGCCAGGGAGTGGGGCAAGGAATACACAGCTGCACTGTTCCTCAGTCACACCCCACCCAGTTCCCCGCTAGTCACTTGGGATATCAGGCAGGAGGGGGTCAGGGAATGCAAATATGTCATCATGGCTAACAAAGTGAGTTTGGGAATATTTCCCTTTCAAGCATTCATGTTCAAAACTACATTCATCAGCTTCATTTCTCGAACAATCTGAGTGTGCATTTTGGGAACCATGTCTCAAAAAGCCAGTGATCTGACTACTAAGCCTTCTATTGGTGGCCTTGGTGAACGCCAGAGAAACCAAGTGACCCACTTCTGCCTTTGGAGAAAGGGAGAGGAGAAATGGGGATGGAGGTCAGTCCTGGGCCCCAGTTACTGCTGCAGTTTCCTGGGAAGGCCTGTTTCAAGGGAAATGCAGAAAGATCTGTCTCAACTCCTTCACCATCGTATCCTTCACCATCTAAGCCAAAAATTTCTCTATTATAATATATTTGAAAACACCTTGAACCTGGCCATCTAACCCTGTGTTCATGGTTTTTTAGAACTACCAGTAACTACCAAAATGATTTGGGTTGAAGATTTATCCCTGAATGTATTTATCTTTTAAAACATTTTTCTACAATCGAGGTAAATTTTTTACACACAAAATCTTAAGAGTACTCAACTCAATAACATATAACAAATGTGTGCACTTGTATAACAACAGCCTAATCAAAATATAGAACATTTTTACCAACCCTAAAAGTTCCCATATGATCCCTTCCAGTCTCTTACCCACCTCCAACACGTGATTTTAATGTCTATAGCACAGGTTATTTTGCCTGATCTTGAACTGCAGGTAAATGTAATCAAACAGTGTTTCTCTCTCATCTGCGTTTTTCTTTTTAAGTCAATGTTTTAGAGATTTATCTATACTAATGAGCCTACCAGTAGTTCATAATTTTTATATGCAGTACTATTACATTATATAAATATAATACAACTTATTTTCTTATTAAAAGACTTTTGGTTTCTTTACAGTGTTTGTCTATTGCCAAGAGAGTCGGTAAGTACATTCTCACAGAAGTCTTTTTATGGACTTTTCAATATCCTTATCATCTATTAATGAGTAGAAATTCTGGGTAATAAGATGGGCAAACATTTAATTATAAGTTCTCTGAGGTAATCAGACCAGTAGTTTTGGTTTTCCACATCCTTGCCAGTGTAGTATATGATGTCTTCAATCTTTTTAATTTGAATTAATTCTGCAACTGGAAATTGATGGGCCATTTTGACTTTTATTTTGGATTTTCCTAATAACTTTTTGTGTACTTACTGCCTATCAAAATAAACCTTTTGGTGGCATATCTGTTGAAGATTTTGGTATATATTTTTATTGGATAGCCATCTTTTTCTAATTGATTTATGGGATTTTTATATTCTAGATATGTCTTTTGACATGTGTGTAATGTACATATTTTCTTTCTGTTTGTGGTTTGCTTTTTTATTTTTCTAAACTGCTTCTTGATGAGTCAAACTGTTAATGTTGATGAAAAACACTATGATAACTTTTTATAGTTAATACATTTTCATTCTCACAAAGACGTATTGCTCAGTCCAACAGTAAAACTTTATCCTGTTCTCCCCAGAAGGTTCACAACTATAGCTTCTAATTTGGGGTACACAATTCATTGCAAATTAATGTCAGTGTAGGTAGGAGTAAATGAGGGTCATTTATTTCCTGACTTTTTTACAATTGTTCCATCACCAAATGTCGAAAAAAGTTTTCCTCTCCACATTGGATAATCTAACATGCTTATTGAAAATCATTTGAAATATGTGTGGGTATATTCTTGAAAGTTATTATATTCCAACGATATATTTGTTGTTACTTATAATACTACTACACTGCCTTAATTACTATTTGCAGTAAATTTTGAAGTTAGATAGAATGAGCTTTCTAAAGCAGTTCTTTTCTAAGATTATTTTGGACATTTCAAGTCATTTGAATCACCATATAGCTTTGAGAAGCAACTTACCTGTTTTTACTAAAAACTGTGTGCTGTGATTTTGAATGGTATTGTGTTGAGTCTGGAGGTGACCTTAAAAAGAAATGATATGATAACAGTATCACCTTTCTAAATGATAGAAATTTGATACCCATTAGGTAAGGCCTTC
This sequence comes from Dolichotis patagonum, assembly GCA_004027295.1. NCBI lineage: Eukaryota > Metazoa > Chordata > Mammalia > Rodentia > Caviidae > Dolichotis > Dolichotis patagonum. The sequence goes on along the minus strand of PVJX010011904.1, from coordinate 36,993 downwards.
CTTAATTTCTGTTAGTTATATTTTGTAGCTTCACCTGGAGAAGTATTACACATCTGTTAGTGGTTTATTTCTATATACTTCATATTTTCTGATGCTATTATAAGTAGAAACTAGCTTATTGTTAGTGTTCAAAAATTTGACTTTTATTTATTAATCTTGTATAGTACAGCATTTCTGAACTTATTAGTTTAATAAAGTGGGATCTAGGGCAGATTATTAGGACTGTCACATAAAGGGTAATATTTTATAGAAATAAAAGCTGTTTTGCTTTTTCTTTCTTGCCTCTGTGCTGCTTTTTTCTTTCTTTATTTCTTTATATTATCATGATATATTCTTGGCCAAAAGACTTTTATAGATGCCTTTTATCAGACAGAAAAAACTCCCTTTGAAGATTCATTTAGCTTTTGCTTTTTAAAAATCATTAATACATACTTTTTATGCATCTATTGAGATGACCACATGTATCATAAATTATCTGTTAATGTAACCAAATTACATCAATTTTTAAATATTAATCCAGCTTTGCACTACTATAACAAAATTCCAACTGGTTGTGCTGCCTGTACTTTTGATGGGATTCAACTGACTAAACATACTTGAAGGATGTTTATACCTATGTTATGATGAATACAAGCCTGTCATTCTGTTAGAACTTTGCCAAATTTGAGGTTAGGTGATGCTGACAAGATAAAATGTGTTGGAAAGTATTCCTTTCTCTGTTTTCTTCAAGGTGTTATATAAGGATATATTCTTTTCTCCTTGCATGTTTGATAGAATTCATAGCTGAAGCACTCTGGGCTTCAGATTTTCCTTGCATAAAACTCATCACGTAAGTTTCCTTGATAAACTTATGTTGTTTATTTGGTTCCATTTGTTGTTCTTTTTTTTGTCTCAGAAGTTTACTTATTTCATTTAAGTTGTAGAACTTATTGGCACTAAATTATTTATAACATTTCCCTGTTATTTTACTATCTATAGGACCTGTGGATAAATCATTTCTTTTGTTTCTGATACTGGGATTTTTGCTTTCCATTTTTTCCGTCTTGTTAAAGGTTTATTAATAAATTATTTAATGAATCCATTTTTTAACCTCTATTTTTTGTTTTAAAATTTTTGTTTTTAACTCTTGGAAAGCTGATCCATTTTCCTTCTTTTTGCCAGCCATTCTGGTCTTTTTTCTCACTATGGAGGGCAACCATGATCTAGCACGGTGGGCTTTTGCAATGATAGCAGAGTGGTGTTGTTTTTTCATGGCAGGCCTTGTGATAATTCCAAAAAGGTATAAAAATGCAAATTATTCATAAATTTATTTTAATAATGGATTAGGTAAAAAGCAAAAACCCCAATGCGGAAGGGAAGGCAAGGAAAATGTCAGATTATTGTATTCTCACACAGCGGTAATTGAAGTTTTCTTTATTCTCCTGATGTGTGGACGAAGGATCAGATTAGCTGCGCTCTGGGTGGAATGCCAGTCTTCTCGAACTCTTCCACACTGTTGGAGAAGTGAGGAAGGCCTAACGCTAATCTCACATTGCTTCGCACAGTGTGGCTGATGTGCTTTCCACATAAAAAGAGAAAACGAGACAAAAAAAATCACTCAAAACAAAGCAACCTGCTTTTTGATGTGCCGAATGAGTGAGACAAGACACAACAGCTGCTCCTTTGATCCACGCAGGTGCTTGGAATGCCACCATGCCATGGCTTTTCTGCAGGTTCTCATTTTTTTACAGTGTGTTTTATAATCACCAGAAAAATTATAGTTTTGTGTTTTTATTTGTTTTGTTTTTTTATTACCACCTGGGACGAGAAAAAAGACCACTGGTGACAGACATCTTGTTTAGGGAGGCTTTCCGCCTTACTGATTAGAATGTTTTTCAGCAAGTCAACTCATCAATGGCATACTATAAAAACAGGCTTTAAGAACAGAATCATCATGGCAATGGAAATATTTCCTGCTCATGGGGAGACGCAAGAGTGGGGTGACTCCCTGAGTGAGAGACATGAGGTCTCCTTCGAACCTGCTCGTAGGTCCATTACTTCTAGTTTAAGTTTTCATTATCGAAGGCAGCAGGGAGCATGCTCCTGGATGTTATGGAAAAAAATCAGCAAAAACTCAGAATTACAATGTCCTTAATATACAATGGAAAAAGAACAACTTGAAAATCAAGGTTTTAAGTCCTGAGTGCTTTAGTGTCTGAATAGATTGCTGAGTTAGTGTCTGAGTTCAGTTAAATTGAGTTTGTTCTGAAAAAGACCTGAATGTTACATGTGTGTGTGTGTGTGTGTGTGTGTGTGTGTGTGTGTGTGTTAGTAAAGTCAGTAGTTATGGGCAGCAGGAGTGAACAGGAGCTCCGAAGGGGTAAGACTGAGAATGACTGATGTATCATGATCCAGAGAAACCAATATCCACAGAGGGCACAAGATAAAAGATCACAGCCACTTTCACTACCAAGCTAACACAGCAGTGAGGACTTTCTGTTGTGATAGAAAGAGAATAAATTCGTGTTTGGAAGTCAGCTCACAATGTTATCCCTGTGTGTTCCACGCTGGGTGTTGTCTGAGAAGTGATTTGCATGTAAAGGCATTGTCAACCTCTTTATGGTTTTTCCCTCAAGCATGAAATACTTGATTCCTTTGCATGTAGCTTAGTCCTGTCTCTAGCTCTTGAGACAATCTGGACACCTGTGTTCCTTCTGTAAGAATAGAAAAGTCAGAAAAGTCAGAAAGAGTTGTAGAACTTGGGGGTTGGCTCACAATAGGATGTCCATGGCAGAAACCCCATAGTGATCAAGGAGTGAGGAGAACCAAAGGGGAGCCCCAGCCTGGAACAGGGGATTGAAATGCAGAGAACAGGACATGGTCATAGCCAAGTATATAGACAAGGGGCAGATACTGGGGGCTGCAAACCACAGAAGAGTAGGAAGTGTTTGGTTTCTTATTACTGGATGTATGTGAATGGATGTGTTGGCTGGCATATAGGTCAAGAAAGATAGTATCTGGGATTTCCTTTGTCAGTTTTGTTGCTTGGATCCCTGATACTCCTTCTCAGATCATGAGGTGTCTGCCTTCTTCCTGATTCCAGTTCTATCCATCAGATTCCTTCTGGTACCTGAGAATCTGCTGTTAGAAACTGCCCAATACCATCTGCCTTTGGACTTTCCTTAGTCCTGCCTCATCTCTTTCCTCTGCCTGCACTTCCAGGACCAGAGCTTGTCATATATATTCACACTTTCCAGACACAGTGGCATTCCTGCCTGAAGCGGACAGTTTGGGAAGGTCTCTCAGAGGCACAGAATGAGGGCAGTGTAGATGCATTCTGATTCTGGGAAGAAGGAAGGGACAGTGCCTTCCTGTAACCCCTCTTACCTAATTGACAACTGACATTCAGCATTCTAGAGTCGAGCGTTTACCCACCAACACATAAATTCTCAGAAAAGATCTGTTATTATCAAGCCTTTGCCCTTTGCTTAGAATGAGAGATCTGAGAAATTTTTGTAAAGGAAAAAGAGAAAGGAACAAATTATACTGGTTACCTAATGTCAGTATTGTACATGAAGTAAAAAAAAAAAAATGCTGGAAGCTGATTTTACTACTTTGCCTAAGACTGGTTCTGAATGTTCTAAATAATTTAACCATAGAATTTGACAGTGGAAAATCAAGCGACTGGGAAGAACAGCGAGGCCTATATTTTGTGTGCATAATCTTATACAATGCTGAAGATAATAACACAAACCTTTATTCTCAGTGGGACACTTGTTCTGAAATCTTTGTTGAAGGTGTTTCCCAGTCTGCCATCCCCTACTTCTATCCCTACCCACTGCGCTCACCCCCTTGGCTTCTTTTATTACTTGGCCAGCAGGACTGTCTGCTGCCATTGTGCTGGGACAACTCAAGCTATGCTCACACACAGTGTTCCATTTTGGATCTCCCTCTTTCCATTCAAAGACCTAAAAATCAAACAGACTAAGGATAAATGAACAATTAAGAAAAATGATGTCCAAAAGTTTAGCTGCATTTGCCAGACAGTTTAAATATTCTGAGCAATCCTACATAGAGGTAGGAAAAGTGAAGTTTAGGGAGGGTATGTTAAGTTTATTGTAAAGCCTGCTTCTAGTTTTTACACATCTATATTACTAACAATTAGAATTCTATGAGCATGACACCTTTTAGTTCTCCAAACACGTGTTCTCTCTTATCTCCATTCTTCTGCTTGTGTTGTTCTTTGTTGCTCCCTGCTCCTAACACTTTAGCCTTCTAACTACTCCTTCTTACTTTACCCATCAAATTATAATTAATATGCAATATCCAAGCTATAGTTGTTATTTCTAATGAAGTGCTTTCCTTCAACTCTTAAGACTGGATTAGGAATATTGGGAGTTGACTTACAACGGACTGCTCATGGCAGAAATATTCAAGATGATGAAGGGATAAAGATAGCCAATGGGGAGCCCTGGTTTGAGAGAGCAGAGTGAATGCAGAAGGGCAGAGCAGCACCATATGTATGTTATACATGGTTCCCCTTAAATCACAGACAGCTAGATTGGGCAGAAATACTATAGACAGTCAGACAGGCCCCGGCCATCGAAGGAGTCAGTGCAGAATATGGGGCTGGAAGTACATTGGTTGAAAGTCAGACCTCGAGATAAAGACGGAATGACCAGACTTACTTCCCTTCTGTGGCATAACAAAAACTTGAAGTTTGTCATTGGTACCACCTGGCCTACTAAAGTCCAGATAGACGTCAGTCACCTAGGTGGGAGACCAGAGCATCTGGACCCATCTTTTCCTTAAAAATGTCTTTGTTCATTCCATGTGTCCCTGTTTCATGACCTGCCTCTCTACTGGATCCATGTCACCTAGGTAGCTGTACTTATAATCTTATCGGTTGATCATGGTTTTGACCCTCGTTGTACCCACCTCATGACTTCGCTCTATAAAACATTCTCAGAACAGTGGGCTCTGTAGCAAGTCACTTTCAGGCTCCGTCCTGTCCTTCAGTAAGTTCTTCCTACTCTTAACCTCCCCCGCTCCTTAGAGTTCATTCTTTGATTTCAGAAACCATGAACTCGGCATATCTGACATCCATCAGGTTGGGAATTCTATTTTTCACCATATTACTTAATTCTTGATCACACTGGGGATTTCTGCCATGAGTTCTGGAACCCATTTCTATTTTTAGGGAAGGATCACTGACACATTAAGATGATTGTTGAACACTTTTTAGGCCTAAATCTTGAAATCTGAACAACTACTTTGAAAATAGCAATACAGTACATTAACTAGCATTACTTTCCTATTATTTTGTTTTGAAATTCTGTGTCATTTTTTATCCTTTTTTTGTTTTTAAAATAAAAACAAATCAAAACAAAAAAAAGATTGTCCTGGGAGCTGGAGACAAGACTAAACTTACAGGTGAAGGAATCGAACAATTTATGTTTGAGGAAGAAGCCATAGTAACCTGGTATCCATCTATAAATAAGGTGTACATAGGTTTTCGTGACATTCTAATCTCATGTCTAAGAGAAACCTGCATGTTGTAAGTTTGCTAGCTGTTTACTTGCCCGGACCTCAAATAAGAGAATGAACCTTTTTTATGGGCATTTTTACATCTGGTTTACCAGAAATGTTCTTTTGCCTAGCACTCTTCTTGCAATTTAAGAGGGCATCAAAAATGTTTGAACAACTTTTGCCATGTTAAACATCTAAACTACATTTCTTTCTTACCCTTGTTTTCTGTGTCAATCTTAGAAGTGAAGGAGTGATATTTAGAACATTGACTCCAGTTTTGGTGTGAAGGCTTGCTGTAAGACTTTCCCAACAGTATCCAAAGTCAACAGGAAGGGAACATTATTGCGGGGAGAAGGGACTCAGGCTGGGGAGGCCAGGGTGAGGAGGTTAGTGCTACAGTCATCACCTCCAGGGGAGGTCGACAAATACAGGTCCTTTCTAGGGTCCAGTGTGGCAGACAGTTTGGCATTGGGACACGCCAAGGCATGTAGCTCTATGGTCATTATTTTTTAGGGCATCGCATTAGATTGGAATGGATCCCCCAGGAAGAAGCAAGATCTACTTTCTGAGAGGGATGAATGAAGCAGGAACTGAGCCCAGGACCAGGTCTCCAAACAAATGTGCTAAAATTCAGAGTGAGAACCTTAAGAAGTTGGAATACAGTCCCCCTCCAAACATGGCTGCTATAGAATGTCCTAGAAATGCCCTAGACACACATGGTGAGGGCTGACCATAGAAGCCGCAGTTTTATTGGCCTGTGGATGCCCCAAGGCTCACACTGAGCTCACGGGACACTATTCCAAAGGCCAGGGTCCACTGCAAGTGCAGGGTCCACTGCAAGTCTCCCAAAAAGGATCAACAGGAGTTTATTTTGTGAGAACTATTGTAATAAGGCCTCTGGCAAGAACCTTTTTCTCATAAGCTCTAAGATTGCACCCAAATGGAATTTACGTTCAAATTACTTTGCAGCAAGTGATCTGTTACCAGTGTGCATACCAAGGAAGGCAGGGGACAGTTTCTGAACAGCACAGCATATTGAATTGGAATGAAGTCATTTTCTTAGTCATCTAAAAATCAAGTCAGTTTTAAACTGTCAACTTTTGGGTTGGCTGAGATCTAACTCGTTCCTCAGATAGAAAACAACACTCTAACACTGCCATAAAATCATGGCCAGGATGACTATGTCAAGCGACAAAAATTCTTGAACTTGTTTGGTTTACAGACTACTTTTTATCATCACACTTTCCCAAATACAAATACTCTGCACAGGGATGACTGCAGTAAGTGACCCAGGACTACATGGTTACCAAACTACATCTCTCCTGCTGAATACGTCTTTACATTGTTTTATAATCCGTCTCTGTGTTTATCTCCCAGCCAGACTGTGAATTCCTGGAGAAAGCAGCTTCGTACTTAGAGACCATGCACTTATTCACTGTGATACAGACCAATAGCTCTCCTCCAAAATCTATTTTCCCTTTCTTAAATTGCATGGCTAAATCTGTTGCCTGGAACTCAGCGGAGTTGAGCGGAGCCATGTACCCTCAGCCTGTGTGAATCTGCCTTAACTTAGTGCTTTGGATTAAAGAGGCCAGGAAACCAAATCTATCCACTGTGCTACAAATAAATGATGCTGCAATCCCAAATCTGGTGAATTCTCAGGCTTCTGTCAATAAACTCTCACTATATATTCAAGCCGGAACAAACACTGTGCAGATGTATGCAGAGATATTTTCTTCAGCAGCATCCACAAATCCATGTTGAAATAAAGATGTTTCAATCACCAGGCTTCTGAGTTGATTTTTCTGATAGGAAGTGATATTTTTGCAAGGATTTTAATGTAAAATATGTGGATTTTCAACCGTAAAGTTTTCTTAATAAAAATTTGCTTTATTGGTGAAAGATTATGCAGGGTGTGTCATGCAAAACATGTTCTCTAGTCGTTTTTTGCTTTCTTCTTCCTATGCTCTTATGCACATTATTTGTCCTTCTAGAAAAATGTTGCCAGATAGATTTTCTTTCTCTTCAACATTGGGCTCAATATTCACTTCTGGTGGTAGGAATAATCTAGTCTAGGGAAAGCATATTTGTCGTCTAAAATTACATTTGATCTTTCCAATCTTTCCATTTATTCTGAGGGTCTTCTAGACCTTGAGTATATTATAGTGGTCCTTGTGACAAAATCAGTTTGTTTGAAAATTGGACAGATAGTTCACAAACCAATAAAATACCTTCCAAGCATGGCAGGAAATCTGATTCCAGGCTTGAAATAAATGATGACATTAATGTAAAAGTCTATTTCTCTTCAGTAAAAGTAATTAACTTAATTAACAAACATCCTGAGCTGATATAGTGGGTTCAAAAATAATGACAATAAATAAAGCTTTTATTTAGTTTCCAATCAATGATATTAATTTAATCTGTTCTAAACCCATTATTTCTGAACTCAATATTTTAAAAATTAGCTGCAGAATTTTAAAGTCATAAATAAATGTTCTGCAATTTTAAGCAGTAAATAAAGCTTCTGTAGTTTGTTAGGTTTTGTCTCTTCATTTGCAATTGAGCTGTTTTCTGCCCTTTGATTACAGCTTATACACAGGTTAAATTGCATTGTGAGAACCTCTGTTGCAATGAAATCTCTCTTTAGAGCCAGACTTTGTGCTTTGAAACTCTTGTTTTCCCCCTTTCTAGTAATATTTGGTGCAATGAAATCCAAACACAAGAGAAAGTGACTGATCCATTGAGGGTTTTGTCACAGTGGTTTACCTGAATTTATTTCTGGTTTTTCTATGGTATCAGTGGTTGTTGAGCTGAAAGCATGGTGCTTTTGGGGAGAAGGGTGGAATAAACTGCGAGGTATGCAGTGGTACTGAACTGCTACCCAGCATTGCCGGTGCCCAAGCTCTAAAGGAAATTGCTATGTAACGTTATGAGAAGAGCAGGATAGTGCTGAATGATTAAAAATCTTTATGCTTCTTCTCCTACAGGCTTTTCTATCATGGGGCACACGATCCATTACTCACATATGCAGGCTGTATGAATCACTTATTGTTAACCATTGTAATAGATATTATTGATTATTACAAGATGATTTAATAAAACATGGTGCAAAATAACTTTTGATAGACCTAGTTTTGCTACCTATGTTTATTTGAAAGTTATCATCCTGGCATTAGTGAACAACTAATGCTTGTATTTTGACTTATGAGAAAATCCACCATGTCTAATGCAGACACAGAGCCACTAATGCACTCTGGTGGGGGAGATTGGTTCATGCGAGGAAGTGGGACTCTGGGTCGAACACTTGAATTGAGAGAGTTTTGGAGTGATTTCTGATGCAGATAAGGGAAATTTATGTTCAAGTATGAAAAAAAAAAATCCAACGTGTTTTGAGCCAACTTAACATTGCAGGAGTACACAGTTAGATGGATTATGGAAGCCAGGCAAGTTGGTACACACCTGCAATCCCAGCACTGGGGGAGGATGAGGCAGGAGGATTACAAGTTCCAAGTTCCATTTGGGAAACTCAGTGAAATTCTTTCTTGAAACAAAAATTAGAAGAGGGTGGAGATGTAGTTCAGTCTGAAGGCTCTGGGTTCAATTCTCGGTATTTCTCCAAGATCAGTAGACAGAGAATGGCAATTCTGTAAATACTTAAATATTTGTGTGCTCCATGGCTGTATATACAGGGTCTGGGGCTATGGCCAGGTCTCATGTAGCTGCTATCTGGAGGGATAATGGCTATGAGATTTTCTGTGCTATAAGAATAAAAAACCCTGGTTGTTTAATTACTCCATACTGGAAAGCTTAAGGAATTATGGAACAGGATCAGGTGTCTAGTTTATTTCATTCCAAGAACTATGTATTGAGCATCTTAATAGTCCAGCTGCTTTGACAGGAGTCAAGGACTGAAGAAACAAAGTCCTTCTTCCAGGCAAGCTTGTGGTCACTGAGAAGGGGCGTGAACCTGGAAGATCTTTGTCAGCAGCCTGCGGTCAGTATGATGATGGCCTAGAGCGGAGAGTGTGCAGGGACAGAGGTCCTTTGCTCAGTCTGGGAGAGGCCTTGGGAAAGTGTCAGCAGTAGGAGACTTCAGAGAGCAGCCTGTGTGACGTTTGCAGTGCTGAGTTGACTCTCTTCCTGCAAAGGAGGTGAGGTGAGCAGGACCTGGCCGGAGGCTGGAAGACAGTGAGGACAACGTAGGCCACCTGGGTGCTGGGGCACTGGTAAGAAAGTGGGATCAAAAATAGGACCCATGCTGAGCAGTCAGAGACCTGAAGCCAGAATAGCTTTGATGGACTGGATATGTTCATGGGAGCAATGGACTGGTCTCTCTGGGGTGCGCCAGAAGGAACAATGAGAGAGTCTGAGCCTGGGACATCTGGGGTGACACTGCTGTACAGGACGAGAAGAATCTATGTGTCCAAAGAGTGTGAAAGGACTAGAAGTGAAAAATCAACGGAGCCAGGAGCCTGTGTATTCTCTGGCTTATCCGCTGTGATTTCCCAGAATGCCATTAAGAGGTGGAACACAGAGAGAAATGAGAAGCTGACTACCGAGCTAGCTAATGAACACAAGATGATAACCTACAAAGCTTTCAGTCACAGTCACATGAAAGATCTCAGCTGTGAAAGCAAAGGACTTACTGTGTGTTTCTGTGCAGAGTGCAGGATTGCAGAGAATCTCAATCCTTGGGATTTCCTTGGGGGCCTCTGTTCTCCAAAGATATGGACATCCCCAAATATGCAAATGGAGGGCACAAGGGAAGGCCTTCATACTCTTTAGTCTATCTGGATGTGTGGTAAATCTGCCCAGTTACTAACAGAAATGCAATACATCTAACATGTTCCCCAAACTCTCATGTGTTCAGAGGTGGGGCTTTTGGGAGGATCATGAAGACACAAACCTTATCAGTGTATCAATCCATTGATGGCCTCATAGCTAAACAGGGGGTGGGCCCTGATTGCAAGAAGTGGGTAACTGGTGGGGAGCTCTCTCAAAGTGTGTCTTTTCTCTGGCTGTTTTTCTTGCCTCACAGGTTCAATGAATTGAACATCTTTCCTCTACAACACTCTTCTGCCATGACATTTCTGCCTTGGAGCCAGCTAACCATGGACTGAACCCTCAAAAACCCAAATAAACATTTTTTCCTTTACCTTATGTGCATCAGCCACTTTATTCTAGCAAAGGAAAGGTGACTATTGTAACCAATAAACCAGAGCTTATCTAAGACCAAAATGAAAGACAGTTTTTTTGCCTGAAGTTTGTTATGCTAGATTTCACCTAAAGCTATGTTTTTGAAAAAAAAAATCATGATCTTCTTAGAATTACAGCTATGCAGCTTATCAAGGCCTTGCTGATAAACAACAAGAGCTATCTTGGTCCAGGCATTTTCCTAGGCTTCTCTCACCAACGTCGTAAGACTGAGATGTTTCTTAGCCCTGAATGTTGTTACTGGTCCTGGGAACCAGTTTACTCTACTTTCATTTTAGATGCAGTTTGAAGATTTTCACTTTATATGTAATAAAAGTTAGATACACCAAGATATAGAAATTTCGCTTAGTGCAGAACAGAGCTCTGGTCCAGGACAAATTCTTCTCTAATAAACATCTAGATTAAAAGCAAACTAAACATTCAGCTTACTGCAAGTGTCTAGGCATTGAGTGCCATTGTGTAGATAAAGCCTTTGTTTTCATAGAAGGCGCTGACGGGCTGCGCAGCTGACTCTTCTGTGTCACATGATTCTCCTGTCACTTCTAAGCTGTCGCTCTTCTAGCAATGTGACCTACATACAATAACTACCTGGCTATTACGCTTTATAGTTTTATGTGCTTATACTTTTGCACAAATATTACTGCCAATACTATCTCATCTCATCCTCAAACCTCCCTCTGAGGTAGAACAAATGCCTTTATCCCCAACTGACTGATGAGGAAACATACAAGGATAAAGTATAAGGAGTCATCAAAGAATGCAGCGAAGGGGTAAATGTTTAAAGACATTTATTGCAGTAAAAGACATACTGCCATTAATGCCCCTTGGAACACTCCTACACTTACCCAGTCGTTCTTGCCACTTTCTGAAGCGGTTCTGTAAGTCCACTTTCATGAGTGTCTTCAGTTATAGTCATGGCTGCTTTGCTGTCTTGTTTAAGCGCAAAACATTTACCTTTCCTCATCGTTTTGACTTTGGACAAGAGCCGGCAGGCACACAGTGCCAGGTCTGGTGCACACTGTGGGTGAGGACACACTGTCATATTTTTACGAGCCTGCCTTTCTATTGGATGGCACTTGGTGGCAATAGCCACTGTATTTTTTATCACATCTTATAAAAATACTCATGAAAAATAACTTCCAGGACTGCTTCAGAAAGTGGCAAAAATGATGGGATAAGTACACCCAAAGCCGGGGAGGGTAATGAGAAGGGGACTCATACCAAGGTCAAGTGCAGGTTTATCTTTGTTCCTAAGAGAATAAAACATGACTAAATTTATTTCCAAAATAAAAGTTGTTTAAAAAACAAAAAGGAAGACCACAAAAGAAGATTTTACAGACTGAACAGGCCAAGACAGTCTCCATGTATCCAAGTGTAATGAGGTTTCAGATAATGAACATATATCAAAACAGGCTCTAAAAGGTCAGTAACTTTTACATACATTTTTAAAAGCCAGTTTTTACATTTTGCTCCGAGACACATACAATATTCATACCCATACTCATTTTTTATAAAGTGGGATTCCCTTTTTCAGAACCCTTTCGGAGGGTTCATGGAGGCATCTGTGGCCATTGACAACAGAAGCCTGTGTCCTTGTCTTCATGAGCCATTGGGTATGCACAATCGCTGACTCTACGTGAGTGACCACACATGTCACTGAACTCCCAGAGTCAAGGAAGAAGTAATTTTTCACAAGTTCTTCCCCTAGTTGAAGCTATGGGTGAAAGGTGAGCACTCCAGTGGACTTTCTGTGTCCCTTTTTGTTTCTTCAATCTATAAATTTTTTTTCCTCATACATTCCCGTATGGTACCATTTATCACCAACAGTGGAAAATTTGTTATTCCTTGTTAAGAACCAACTTTATCGAACTGGAAATCTCACCTTCTTACTATTTATTAATATAATTTTAAGAGAATCCTCCCATTTTGTTGGGCAGCTGTTCGGTTGGGTTTCATACGTACTTGTTGGCTATTTAGCCCCGTGGGGACGGTGCTGAGACAGCCTCACTCAGGCTTCCTTTGAACACAGAAATGAAAATCAATAAACAATTTGAACTTCTTCGAGGGGAATTTTTCTCCTCTAATGAATATACAAGCTTGGTTACAGCTTAATTCAGAGATTGAATTTAGCGAGTGTTTTTGCCTTGGCCACAAGCATGACAAACAGAAGCTTCAAATGACATGCCCCTCAGGGAGACTTAACGTTTAAAAAAAATTCACCCTCTCCCAGCTCATGCCTGCAAAAAAAAAGAGACAACTCAACTAGGGTAACAGTTGGTCGAACTGGAGTCTTGAGAAATATTCCAGTGGCTGGCGTGTGATATCGTTTGTCCTGTCTGTACAAAAGAATTTTGAGAGCAAGAAAATAGACAAAAAGAAGAGCAAAACAGCTTGATTCAATCAAACACTAAGTAGCTTCTCGTTTAGGATATGTGCATTACAAGTGGTGGAAAACTCAACCCTGGCTTCAGGTAGTGCTGGAAGCAGAGGCTCTTGGGATTTTGCTAACTCTGTTCCTTCCTCGTCCCTCGACGGCAGCTTTGTCCCTCTTCTCTGTGTAGAAGCGAGGTGTTCACCTGGAAAGCTAATCAGCTGCCAAGGGAAGAAGTGAAGCATTTTTTTTCGCACAATAGTTGAGGGAAGCCCAGGTCCTCTTCCCTGAATAGGATTGCCTGTCATTTCCTGCCTGTGGCCAGGGGAACAGGGAACACTGATTGACTTTTGGCCGCAGAGATCTTGCTCTGACATGAAGGAGGGTGTCAACCCCAGGTAGGTCTTGTGGTGTCTGTCAACACTGATCTCTCACCACACATATGAGGTCCTGTTTTACAAAAGGGTGGCGAGAGAGTGTTGCAGGATGAAACCACAGTTGCAGGCAGCTATAAGGGGTTGGAGAAACGATAAATTTAATGATTTAATGCTGATATTAGAATCATATCTTAGAGTGTGGCAATCCACTGGTTCCGTAACTCATCACCAGAAGACTACAACATTACACACGCATGAGTGAATGATAAAATCTTAAAATACAACAGAGAAGAATAAAGACACGACTGTCTTGACACTAAGCAAAGATCACCAGTGAAACTAAAGTGACTACTGACAAACAGGATCTATTACTAAATACCTGTGAAAAATAAGATTTCACACATCTCGTTGCAAAGGACTCCACAGCCTTAGATTTTTCTTGCATAGTATTTTATCGTCAGATTTCTGAGTTTCCGAATGGTTTAGAAATGTACACAGTGTAGTAATGAGAAGGGAAATATCTAGGTATGCTTTTCCCTTCAGTCCCCTGCCCAGTTTTTCTCTGGGGGAAGAGAAGGGCCATGCGGATAGAGGAGGCAGTCAGACTGTTTTATCTTTACCCTGTGGTAAGCAAGAGAAAACACCGGCCTGCTGGTTTGTGTCCAGGCCAGTTGAGAGAAAAAATTTAGGTGGACAGTGATGGGTGGGATCTTCAGGGCTTGGAAGTGGAACCTACCACATGTCTTCTGGAGCCTGAAGGAAACACCAGGTCCTTTTCAGAGTCTCAGAGTCTTCCTTTCACTCACATCCACTCTTGGTAGCAATCGTTTTTAAATTCCACAATCTCTGTGTTTAAATGTTAGAGCCTGATTCCCTGGACAGTGGGCTGGCCAGATTCCTGACTCATTTTTAGCAAATGGAATCTGTGAGAAACACAGGAGGATCTGTTTTAGGACAACTCCCTTCTTACTCTCTCTCGCTCTCACCATGCAGGAAGCTGAATGTCCTGAGGATACTTTGGCAGCCCTGGGAGGAGGTCTCTGTTTAAGGAACAAGTCCTCTTGCCTATAACCAGCAAAAGACTGAGGCCTCCAGCCTCCTACCGTGGGACTGCACCATTTTGGAAGAAATCCTCCAGCCTCCATCAATATTTCATTTGACTGTGATCTTAGCCTGTATCTTAATCTTAACCTTATCCTTCTGAGAAATCATGAATGGGAACCACCCAGCTAAACTGTTCCCATATTTAGGACCCTCAGAACATGTAAGATAAGAAATAACTGTTGTTTTAAACTACTAAGATGGGAAGAGATTTGTTATTCAGCAATAGGTAATTAATTCAATATGTGTGAACTCTTCACATGGATAGCCCAATAAATTGTTGCATCAATTGTTCATTCAGTTGAGTACGCGTTTTGCCTCCCTTATCCAGTGTAATCTCACACTTAACCTCAGCACGTTTCTCATCTCCTATTGTGCAGACTAATCCTCTCTGAACTCATCTCTCTTTCAAATTTCTGATTTTCTAGTCAGTAACATACAATTTAGCACATCATTTTGCTTCAATTGGTTCATATATGTTATATTTGGCAATCTTCCCAAAGAACACAGGACTTCATATTTTAAAATATTTCTAAATGCATTTTCAGATTCAATAGGTCTTAGTTAATTGAAGGAGCAAATCATTTCCTTGAAGTTGCTTGACCCTTAGAGAAATTAAACAAATGGTTCTTTGTTTTGGACCAGCACTAGGCTATAGTTTTAGGTAACCAGCAATCTGTTTTACTCATATCTACCATCCAATTTTATCCCTGCCTAAAACATGATTCAACAGTCTGCTTTGCTGCAGAAGAACAGCGTATTACTTAGCTTTTCTATTGACACATAACACTTGACGGTTACACCTTAAGAGAGGTTTGCGTTGGCTCATAGATTAGGGATTCAGTATGTGGTTCGCTGGTGCCCAGCAGACACAGCATGGTGGAAAAGCCCGGAGTAGACAGGATGCTTTTAGTTCATGGAGAAGCAGAGCAAGTGTCATCAGGAACCGTGCCAGAGAGGAAGGGACCGGCGACAAGATCTAGTACCACATGTCACACCTCGGTGGCCCACACATCCAGAACTACTGCCACCGTCAAATTCCCTAGGTGAGTCCCAACTCGATCAAGTTGATACAGTAAAGTTTGACTGGGAGATGGAGGGAGAGAACTAGAGAGAGAGAGGAGAGGAGATATTCTGTCTTTGTTGCAACTATTCAGCTTTGCTATTATAGAACAATAGTGGTAATAAATAAGTCAAAGAGTGGAGATGACTTTGCCATCTCCACTCTTTGTTTACTAAAACAAGCAGCAAGTCAATTTTGGCCCATGGGCTCTAGTTTGTGGGTTGCTGGTCTAGGGTAACACTGCCCAACATTCCCACATCAGTGGAAGAAGCTAGAGAACTTGATTTAAAATAAAGACACCTGCCCCCCAGTCAGGTCTGAAAAAACACATCTGCCAAACCGTCTGTGCTGAGAAATTTGGAAAACTGGGGCACAGAATCTTAATTGCTGTTTTGCCTCTTCCCAAGTCAGGAGTCAAGAATCCCATTTCTTGATGACGAGGACTTCTGCGAGGCTGCGGGTTCGTAGTCTGAAGACTATGAGGCTCCCCAGAATATGCAGCTTCGTGTCACATGGCAGGGAAGCTAGACCATGAGTTAAGCAGTCCCTTCCCCACTTTGTGGGTGGAAAACAAATGACACAAGAAACCCTTGGGGATTTTGCACCTGGCTCTGCCAATTGGAAGGCTTCTATCACCTTAGTCACTCTGCTGCACAATGTGTGATTTTCTTAAGAAGGTATTTTCTTTGCAAGACTAAGACATTTCCTATGGTCAGTACTGGGAATCGAAGCCAGCGTCTTTGCACTGAGCTACATCTCCGGCTCTTGTTTGGTTTTGATGTTTATTTTCAGATGGTCTCTTTCTCAGTCACTAAACTGCCCAGGCTGGACACAAAATGTGCAATCCTCCTGCCTCTGCCTCCCACAGTGCTGGACTCACAGATGTGGATCAGTGGGCCGGGGGTTTAGTTCAACGGCACAAGTGCCTGCTTGGCAAGTGCAAGGTTGTGAGTTTGATCCCAGGTACCAAAAAACAAAACAAAACAAAACAAAACAACCCACAAAAGCAGATGTGGACCATTGTGCCTGGCTTATGATTAAGACTTTGGAAACCTAAAAGTTGGATATGTATCATGACAATGTGTGGAGCAGAAATACTTACAGCTGACCAAAGTCTGACCAGAAAAGGGCTGATATCTACGGTGCTGTACTACTGGTGGGATGGCAAATGTGTGATGCAACTGTTTATAACAAAACTATAATAGCAAGTTTTCCACAGGTGTCTTAAAGCACTCTACTTCCTCATCCCACTCTAATTTATTGAGCTATCCAGTGCTTTAAGATTGCTTCTCTTTTTCATTTTGCATCAGTAATTTTGTTTTGTAATTTCAATACACATGATCAAAGAGAAAAACTAGGCCTATTAATCAGCCCTGATTCTCTCACACAAATCGTAGGTGTAATTACCACTGGAGTGGATATGGAATCGGCTTTCTTAACCTTGATGATATTGATACAGCAGACTGGAAATGTTTTTGCTGGAGTTGAGCTCATTCTGTGCATTGTGGGCAGGATAGCAGTGTCCCTAGCTTCTATGTGTTAGACACCAGCACACCTTCAAGCTGTGACAATCAGTGGTACCTCCAGTCACTGCCACGTTCTTCGGTGGGTGTGGGGGAACACAATTGCTCATGGACAGCACATGCCACACCCCAAGCAGACTGGAGGACAGAGAAGTTTTCCAGTTCCCTGCCTCAAGTATTCCCCTGACACAGATAAGCAAAAAAGAGAGCCGTGTGAGCTATAGTTATTCAGGTGATTGATGCAGTTCTTCTCTTGGCTTTCCATGTGTGAGCATCAGCAGAGACACCTGGCTGTCCTGGGAAAACTGTGTGGGGAATCAGTGCCTCGGGAACACATGGGGACCACTGTTTTGTGGGATCCCGCAGTAATGATCTCCTGGTACGCAGATGTTAGAAAAACCATTTACGCACACTGACCCAGGCTCGCTGCATTTTAACAAGCCTGTGCCTGAGGAATTCCAGGACTGTGAGCAAGAGCTAGGTGGCACGCACCATCTGGTGTTTTTAGCCGTACACATGGGGAGCCCAATGAAGAACTGCATTTATACTGTTCACGAATGGGGCTCTCCTGCAAACCACTGACTCTAGTAAGCGTGGACTAAGACAAAGCCCGAGCCCCAGGCCTTCAGAGTGTGTTTGGAGATGGTGTGTTCAGGGTCGGCACTAATCCAACACCACTGAAGCCCTAACCAGGAGCGGAGACTCAGACACACACACACACCCAGAAGACCACGTGGGGACACACGGCCCAGGAGAGAGGAGCCCAACCCTGCTGCACCTTGGGCTTGGGTTTCCAGCTTCCAGAACCATGAGAAACCTTAGTTGGGGTTTCTTGGTTCAACAGTCTATGATATTTTATTATAGCAACTCCAGAAAACTAACATAGATGCCATGCATACTGTGAGCACACAATATGCTCCATTATGATCACAGTAAACATTCATGGTTATGATATTACTGTTAGTTCAGCAGTATTTTCAGTTAATTCCCCAAAAATTTATGGAGCATCTATTCTGTTGCAGATTCTGTGCTGTGTTGTGAGGATACGATGGATGTCAACACGGTGTCTATGCCACAAGAGGATAAGCCAGTCTAAAACATAAAATACAAAATAGCTCACTTGAAAAACAAAATGAAGCACCATTAGTGAAGACCAGGTTCACAATCCTTTATCTTCAAAGTCCAAGACTAAAAGGAAATTATTTTTTTCAAAACTTCACTGATAGCAAAACCTGACCTGAGCTGAACTCACTGGGTGGCAGGATTGGACGACGAGCTGTGAGTGCTGCCTTGCTGAGCACTGTTAGGTTTGCACCAAACCAGCTGCTTCCGGGCAGCTCGTTCTGCAGTGCTGGCTCTAGGGCTGCTGGCTACTGCACTTGGTTTACCCTCCCTCCCTGCTCCTGTCCTCTTCCCTTGCTTAGTGCCCTGGGATGTCACCTCCACAGCACAGCAGTAAAATCTCATTCCTGTCACTGCTTTCTCAAAGATCACATCAAAGGTAACCAGGTAACTACTAATAGATTTCTAAAAGCTTTCCTACCAGACTGGCATTGAGAGTGAGGTGCCCAACGTATGTGACATCGGTAGGGAAGCAGCTGGGGGTGATGAGTAGGATTAATCCTTGTCAGCGCCAAGTCACAGCAAACCGACTGAGGCTAAGATGAGCTCCTTGAAGAGGCGAAGGTACTGGAAAGTCAACTGGCGAAGCCATTATTGATAGGGGAGCAATGAGAATACAAAGATTTGGAAGGGCACAATTTTGATGGAGCTGGAAACTTTCAAAAACTACATGTGTGCATAATAAGCTTAAAGTAGTTAAGGCTCGCTCTAAAAGCCTCAGAGATATTTGTAGGAAAATTTGTATGGAAAATTGCAGAGACACATCTCATGAAGCTAAAGGGCAGTTGTGCTGAAAATCAGATCTCTGATTTGAGTTCTGAGGTTGCAGGATTGTCGAAGACTAAATGCAAGTGATCTGTGGCAAATTTGGGCCTCTGATAGGGACAAAGTGCACCCAAGACCTTCCCTGGGAACATTTGGACAAGCCTGGGGAACCTGAGCTCCAGATTCCATCCTGACCAATCGTCCTGACAGAAGAAGTGGTCTCTTCCTTTGTGCTGGAAGAAAACGGCTTCTTCTTTCATGGAGACCTTACAATGGGCTTATGTGGACTCAGTTCCTTGCAAGATGATGATTGTTCCATTCAAGATTAAACCCATGCCACCCATATTGTGCTAGGCAGATAAGCAGTCCTTTCTGAGCATCCCCAAATGAGAAAGTCCAGGCCTTTTCCTGAGATGCAGTTTTCATACCAAAGGAATTATGAGAATTAAAGGAATGCTCATGAGAAGTGGAGGAAATTACCTGGAGGGTGTCAGGCCAGAGAGAGAGGGAAGAATGTAGGGATCAGTAGGAAAGAATTCATTCCCATGGGGGCATCCAACCATACATCAGGGTTCAAAGTCTTTAGAAGGCACTAGCAGTAAAAACAATGGCTATCAAGACAGCCCTCACACGCTCAAGTCCTGTTTGGCCTGTGTTACATGAACTGCAGATACCAGGACTTCTTTGACTTATATGGAAGGAAATGAGGCTGGAATCACAGGGATGTGGGTATGTGGGGTAGCGATGCATGGCCTGCAGCCTTATCTCCTAGTTCTGAGAGAGAATAAACAATGTACTAATCGTGTAGGGTAGAGGGCAGTGTTTTTGAAAGGTGCAGCTGTATCTACCTTCTAGAGGCCAAGTTTGGCGGCGCCTATGGTATGCAGCATAAAACTGAACCCACCAATGTCAGGTGTGAGTAAGACCCTCAGAGGAATGAGGCCACATGGCATCTATTCATCACCAAAGACCACACGCAATTCTCATGAGAGTGCTCAGGCCAGGTTGACCATCAGCATGCCTGAGCTGCAGGGACTGCAAAGGTTGGGGGAGGGCAACAGGTAACCCAAGGCCTGGTTCGGTTTCCACGTGAACAAAACCGAGCTGAGGAAAAGGCCGATGTCAGTGAGCACACACTGGAGCGCAGGGCCAAGGCTGAGATGTGCGAGGCGTAGTGCCATTGTGTGTTTGTGAAAAGCCTTTAATGGACCACAATGGACCCTGAGTATCTCAGCGTGGCATCCAAGTGATTCTTTAGCATGAGTGACCCACAAGGCAGTTGGCACTGTAGGGTTGGCCTGCATGTACAGTTGGGTAGACACGGCCACTCTTCCTTATTGAAATCAGGGAAAAACTCAAGCAGATCTCAAAATCAAGTGACCTGGAAAAGCCATTCCTGCTGCCTGCTGCCTGTCTGTGCTCTTCACAGTGGCATTTTCCTTGACCACATCGCAACCCCACTGGAGGCAAGTGTGTGTACATACGCTGGGCATGGCGATTTCCCTGGGACCAAGCAGCACGAGAGAACAGGACAGAGGCTGAGTTCATAGACAAATGGGCACAACGTTGCTTCTCACTGGACGTGGGCTGCTGTACATTCCAGCCCCAGCTGGGGTCCTAGAGTGTAACCCTCCCAGCGGACAGAGCTTTGAGAGGTGCACTTGGGCACATACTCTGTTTGGAGAGAAATGGTCTGCTTCACTTCTGAGGCAAAAGCAGATGGTGTATCTGGTTGACCAGGAGTCTGGGAGGAATAACACTGGATCAGGGACAAGGCAGCCTAGAGAAGACGTGTGTGGTTGCACACCTTGGAGCAGAAGCAGCTATAAACACATCCATGTATGAGGTTAACATCCACCTAAGAGCGTTCACATGTGATACAGATGCTCACTGCCTGCCAGATGGGGGGACTAGCCTTCCACAGATGCATCAGACTACCTCGGTGCCGTGAGCCAGTGAATAGAGTGGTCATGATGGCAAGTGCAGAGACTAATCTGGGCTCAGCAGGGCCTCTCGCATCAAGGCTGATCCAGCTGCTGGCCCTGGTAAGTGCCTATCCTGCTAGTGGCGGAGCACGAGGCTGAGCCCTGATGCAGAACCACGGACTAACCAGCCATCTGGCATTGGGTCAGTTCCAAGAGACCTGCTATCTTGCAAAGGTTGACATCATTTACAAATTGATTTATAGGGACTCCACATTTCCCTTACTTTCTCTTAGTCCTCTGCTATCCTGACACTTAAGGAATCAAGGACTTGTAGAATATACCTTAGCCTTAGTTGTCAATGTGATAAACTGCACCATGGCCTTAGTCTAAAGGACAGTGTTTGAAACAAAGATGGTGATCAGGGCTCATGACCATGAGGTCTGATGGTTTTATTATGCATCCCATAATCTCCAAGCAGCCAGTTGCTGGAGCCTGGATTTAAGGTGCATTTGGAGGAAATCTTGTGGGTCTGGTGTTCTCTTGTGGGGCAGTGTACTCGTGGGACCAATGGACGATAGATGAAATTGCATCTCTACAATCACAATACGTGGATTTGTGACCCACAGGATGAGCCTGGAATGGCCCCTCTCACCATGCCACTGAGGAATCTCACAGTCCTAGAGCCTGAGAGCTACCAGGATGGAGTGGTGGTCATCAGAGATGGAACATTATTTCCAGAAAGAGTAAAAATCTGAACAGAAGGTTTGACTAACCCTTGGCCACTTCGGGCTTCTCTTGGCAGCTCACCAGCAGGAGTTGCTGGAGTAATTGTAGCTGATTGTCCTGAAGAGCAATTGACCCTGATTACTCTGAGGAGCTCTGCAGGGAGGAGGCGTAGGTCTTGACCCCAGAGGATTTACTTTTATAATTCCTGGGCTCAATAATGCTGCCACTGGATAATCACACAAATCACAACCCACTGTGGAAGAGTAACTCATCTCAGCTCCCCCATCAGGCTTTGGGTTTCTCAGAAGTTTGAGATGGGTTATGGCCTTGGAGGCCTAAGACCCTAACTTGGATCGCTACTGTTCTCATGGGAAGAAGTAAGGGCATCTTATTTGCAGGTGCCAGCCCCACACACGCCCACACACTGGAGAGCCTTCACTGAAGCAGGGGAACTGGACCAAGACAGACAGGGGCTGAGTGTATCCGTGTGGCCCTAAGTGTAATCTCATTTCCTCTGATGCACCCAGCCTTGCCCGTCTCCTGGAACCTCAGCTCCTGGCTTGGCCTAAGCTGTCACTTTGCCCTCCATCCATGGCCGTGTAACAGAGTGAGTGATCCAACATCTCAATAGCCATCACAGCCTGGTGATATGCCCGGAAGTGTAAGCACTTAAATCAAATGGAATGAAATTTGATGAATGGGAGAAGGAAAAGGAAGTCAAAGTGAGAAATTCTAATAGCTATGGGAGTCTGTGCAGCCAGTCAGAGGCACAACTGAGCTGACTCCCAGGAGTTCTCTGAGAGCCAGTGGGGTATACTTCTCAACTCTGCATGAGAGTTGAGAACTCTTGTCAACTGATGCTGCATTGGTAAATCTAAATCAGCAAGGGGATGAGTATTTACACCATGGAAATTGGCCAACACTACATCTTCCAGAGAACTCTTCTTTTGTTTTTGAGATGGAGTCTTTTTATGTAGCCCAGGCTGACCTTGAACTCGCAGTGATCCTCCTTCCTTAGTCTCCTGAGTGCTGAAATTGTAGGCATGCACCATCCCATCCAGTGCACTGTCAAATATTTACTCTGCATGTCATTGAAGCTAAAGGACACATGTGCTGAAGACCAGCTGAGTTTCTTCATGGCTGCCACTGTAATGCCTTACCCTGTATTGCTATTTCCTCTTCTCAGTTTCCTTTTAGCTTGCTTTCCCTGATGTTTTATATCACTTTCAAAATAAATCATTAATCTTTCTTCTCTGTTTCAGCCTGTATGACTAGGAAACCCAGACTAAGTTAAGCATTCCATGAATTTTAGATCTTTGCTGCATCTGAGGACCTCAGGACACTGGGAGCCTATGTATGTCTGATGGGGACTTTCTCTTCCACCCAAATGCCACACTGAGGGTGAGAATGAGGAAGATGGAGGCTTACTCAGACCTGAATAAGTGAGAGACAGCCCAATATAAAAGACGCTCCAGACTGTTGGTGTTTCTCTAGGTGAGAGGGTTAGTGTGGCCATAAGGATACTTTAGGAGATAAGTACTGAAGTCGGAAGATCAGGATATCAGAAACAAAGCACACTGGAAATGTTCACATCATAAAGCAGGAACATTTTAGAAAATAAGTGTTCTGCATTTTTCTCCAAAAGATATCAAAACTAATACTTGATATTAACATTCCATATTTGATTATGGCCACCAGAGGCTTTTGTTGGTCCTTAAATAATCCAACTTAACAGACTGGGAAGGCCCCTCACAGATCTCAATATTTGTGACTTCCCACGGGATCTATCAGATCGTACCTCAGACATCACCTCCAGGTCCCCACTAAGATAACCCAATTCTTTCTACTTCCTCATCCAGCTTGACTTTTCTTCATGGTCCTGGTCACAGTCTGGCATTGTTTTATTGACTTGTTTCACTGTTTGTTTATTTCCCTGTCTCCCTGAGTAGAATACAAACCCAATAAGGGCAAAGATATCATCAGTTTGAACCCCCATCATTCATAATAGTGCTGATCACTATAATACTATATTATTATTATATTAGTATAGTATTATAATATGGTATAATATTTATAAATTACTGAGTGCTAATTCATTAAATGATTTATTAAATGTGCAGAACAATTAGTCCTAATTAAGCAATCAAAGATCCTATGTGTACTAGCTCTTTGACAGGCAGGGAGCTGGTGAAGCTGGAGCCCTAGTTCTCTGGAGGAGCTTGCAGTCTGCTCAACCTGAGAAACCTCACACACACAGATAATGCATCAGAAAATGCCCCTCCCCCACCCAGTGTACTTGAGTTTCTCAGTTGCCCAGTTAACAGTTCCTGCTCGCTTCCGGTTGCTTCTGTCTCGTAGCAGTGGCTGGTCATCATGATGGACACTGTGTAAACCAGTCTCCAGTTGACAAGTCATTCTACCTCTTTACTCTTACAAGATTTCAGAAGAGAGACGAACGTGTTGAAATGGCCAGAGAGATTTTTGGATGAAGTAGTTTAATCAAAGCATGAGTATTGGTTTGATACAGCAAGTAAAAAGATTGAAAGGTGTGTTGTTTTGGAATCTTTCCCATGACCTTGCAAGCACTGAACATGTTGATATCCAAACAAGCAACCCATTAAAATGCCAAAATAGCCATTTGTCCCACTGCTTTGTGTGCAAAACATGCAAACACACCTCCCCACACATCACCATCATCATCACCATTATCTAGGAGGTTCCCTGTGAGTTTAAGTTCAATGCTTCAGCAGCCGCGTGTTATATTTTGAGCTCTGTTGGAATGAGATGAATAAATATTGATTGGTTTAAGTGAAATAAGGACAGAGATCCAAGTGCAGAACTCCGCACGGCACTTTAGTGAGAAAGGAGGAGATGGATTCCGCGCGTCAGAGACTGACTGATGTCCACTTTGATGTCTCATTTGGTGCCACCCTCTGATAAAGATGAGTCTGGTTGATTTATTTCAGTCTTTTTTCACTCTGACAAAAACCCATTTACATCATCTTCATTAACTGTACTCTTTCGTCCTGCTTGTGGTTCTTATTTTGCTGTCTTCTCAGCAGCAGTTTACACTTTCCATGTATTTAATTTTTTTGAATCCAACAAATTCATTCACTTTATTCATCTTTTTTTGCATTTATTTTTAATGGATATGCCTGTTGCACTTACTTATTGGGTATAGTACTTTACTTCAACCATGTGTATAATGCATAATGATCTTATCAGGGTAAGTAGCATTTCCACGTCAAGCCTGATCATTTCTATGTGTTGAGAAATGCACTGTTTGGAAATGTAGCTATTTGGAAATGTATAATTCATTTTTGTAGGCTATAGCTTTCCTGCTGTACTATTTCACACAGAAGCTAACCTCCCCTTCACGGTGTTTTGGGACTCATTCTTTATCCTCTCTCTTTTCTTGCTCCTGGCATTTAGAGGTTTCCATTCCATGCCCTACTTCTATGGGATCTGCTTCTTTAGCTTCCGCAAATGAGTGAGATCATGCAGTATTTGTCTTTCTTCATCTGGTTTATCTCACGTAAAATGCTGTTTTTCATTTTCATGCCACAGACAACAGGATTTCATCCTTTATGACTGAGTAGTATTCCACCTCGCATGCATACCATCCTTCCTTATCTGTTCACCTGTTGATGGACATCTTGGTGGATTGCATGTCTTGGCCACTGTGAACAGTGCTACAGTAACCAGGGAAGAACAGGTGTCTCTCAGACCCCCTGATTTCATCCTCTTTGGACATACAGCCAGGGGTGGGACTGTGGGATCATATGGCACTTCCATTTTTAACTATTTGAGGAACCTCCATACCGTTTTCCGTAGTGGTTATACTAATCTTGTTCCCACCAGCAGTGTACAAGAGCTCTCTGCTCACCACATCCTCACTCGTGCTTGCTAGGTTTTGTCTTTCTGGGGCTCCACGCAACACAGGTTTTTCCCTGAACTGATTCGCTGTCTTTGTGCAAGCCCAGGGGTCTTTCTTTTTCAGTGTCAATGGTGAGATCCTGTCTTTGTCAGAAGTACCTGTGGTAAAGTTATCCTCTGTCATCTTCAAATAGAAAGAGCTAGAAAAGTCCTTTCTTTCCCCAAATTTCCCTCTTTGGCCCATAAACATCTGAAAGATCCATAACTCTGACATTAGAGCAACATGGACTCCAACAGTAGGACTCATATTAGTCTCTTATGAGAGAATGACAAATTCAGCTCTTGAGGCCCCTCTGGAAACTGTTCAGAGGTGAGGCGCTCTAAGGGAAAACACCAACTTCCCCTGTTAGTTTATGGAATTGTTTCACAGATATGGAACAAGCAGTTCCCAGAAATTTATCGAGAACTGAGCAGTTCCAAAAGAAGTGAGGAGCCAAGTAGGCAAATGGGCAAATTATGGTACTCTCTACTCATGGAAGAGAAGCCAGTAATATTAGCACTATAAATGATTTTAAGCAATTTGTACATAGCATTGAAAGAACAGCCTTTGAGAATAGACATATACTGAGTGTTCAACACAAAAAATATATGAATGAAACAGAAAATCTTAGAAAGAATTTTGTCACTCCCTGGTTAAAGTGAAAACATTTGTGAAAGCCTGGATTTACAGCAGCAAGATTTGTAGATCTATATTGCTGAATGATGTAATTCTACTCTTATATTTGATGAAAGAAACATTCCTACTTGAGGCCAGCAGGACTAATGTTGCTTTCTTGGTAATATACCAAGAAACAGTCTCATGTCTTAAAACAAAGCAATACAACACTCTAAATGTACAAGCAACATTGCTCCAGGAAACACATTTATCTGTCAAAGCCAAATAGTAATCTTAATTTAATGAACATCCTCAGTTTGCTGAGTCCATCAGGGGAATGAAAGAGTCTTTAGGGAAAGCCTGAAAATGAACTGTACCAATTTATTAGGCAGCTTTTTCATTTAGGGTGAAATTGAAGTGTCAGGGATACTTGACCAAAAGATTCAAAGGTTCTGTCAAAATGGAGTCTGCCATCCAACATTATCCCTGAGAGGTTGAGAGGAGAAGAAATAGTCATTTACGTGTTTGAGACAATTGTCCTATTCCCAAGCAAGTTCTTATATCTTTGTACTTTAATATTGTCTCAAGATGTACTTAGTTCAAGGAAAAATCTCTTGGGCCCAATAGAAAAAGGAATAACGTTAGATCCATCCATCCATCCATCCATCCATTCATCCGCCTGTCTGTCTACCTCTAATTACTTGCTGTTGTTACCCATCATGGCATCTGGGACAGGTACTTATGCAACTCCACAGTGAGACTGAGGTTACACTGATGCTCTGAACACAAGGCTGTGAGAAGAAATTGCTGCTATAGCATCTGCCTGAGGTACTAGGCGTTGTTGACTGGTAGTTCTTGCATAGAAGCCCTTTTACAGAGAACTGCATTCCACCAAGCGAAACCAAGAAAACCCCACGCGCATCCTGGATATCACGTTTTGCACAGTAAAGGCAGCTATGGTCTCGCAGAGCAGGGCCGAGTCAGAAGCCTGCATGCAGCTGTGTGTCACTGCTCACACCGTTCTCCCGGCTTCTCCGCACATTGCTCTGTCTGTGGCCCTTTCCCTGGCCAGCACAGGGGTGTCAGCGAGGGTAGGGACGCATTCTGTGAGAAGTGCACTGCGCAGTACCTCCGGGCTCAGGATGGGAGTGCCTGCCTCGGGCCATCATCTTCCCCTGTGCCCCCTGGACGTGGCTTTGCTTGTTTACCACCATTTGAGGTGAACTACTTCCGTGGGTGCAGTAGAGTCCCTTCTTTCCCCCTTATTTGGCACAGATGATTTCTATATTCCTGTATTTGTCTTCTCTATTAATGAGGCAGGGCGCTGGGGAGGAGGTAAGTGTCACAAAGTGTGAAGATTCGGAGGTGCCCAGATCCACCCAGAGATGCCAGCCTTTGCAAGTTGGTGCGATATTCATATTGATCCCCCACACTCAGAAGCAGCCACAGCAGCCTTGGGACCTCAAATCACCATCTCCTCTCCATCGCAAGCTAAGATCACACTTGTAGGCTTCTTTCTTCCAGATCTCCTGATAAATCACTGGAAGCATATTGTGAGATATGAGTGATTATGGTAATTGGCAGGTGGGATGAGTTGGGGAAAAATTATAAAACATGAGTAGAGAGAGAACCCGTATAAATCATTAGGAAAATTTCTTCCCAATAACTAGACTTGTGATATTTTATTGCCTGCTCCCAAGATGCCAGTAGGCATCATGAGATCAATAAAATTTCCTGAGATTCAATGAGCCAAACTGGTCTCTCTCTTCACTACATTAGCCTGGATCCCAGAGAGGCTGCGGTGCTGAGCTGAGTCCTGGAAGCTTTAACTGCCATTTACTTAAAATAACAGGTGATCTGTGAACATCCTCATTCAGAAGAGGCAAGAAGCGGGAAGCTGAATTAAAGAGCAGGATTTACTCGGGAGGCTGAGACAGAAGGATGACAGGTTCAAGCCCAGCCTGGACCACTTACTATAGACACTGTCTCAAAATTTAAAAAATAAAGAAAACTAAAAGGGCTGAGTCTGTAGCTCAGTGTGAAGGCTCTGGGTTCAATCCCGAGTCCTGTAAAAATAGGATTTAGTTCTTCAGTACGCACTGTGTGAGCTTCTAAGCAACCATAGTGCGTCACCACGAATTTCCTGGCTTAGAGCAGCAAGTTTACCCTCTGAGGCAGTCCGAAGGAGGCTCGGGGGAAGAACCTTTCCTTCGGCTTTTCCAGCTTCTGGAATTTGTCAGAGTCTCCTGTGGCTGCATCATTCCGTGTGGTCTGTTCACTGCTTCTCCTTCTGTCTGTATCATCTCCTTTTCTGCCTTGCATAAGGGCATTTTCATTGGATTTAGAGGGTAGACAGAGATCTCACCTCAAGATCCCCCGCATCACTGCATCGGCAAAGGCACTTATTCCAAAGCAGGTACCATTCCTAGATTTCAGGCTTGGGGACCTGAGTTGACTTTGGTTCGGGGCAGAGAGGGGGGAACCATGAAGTTCCTCTGTCAGGTTTTCACCTAGGTATTTTACAGATCTTTTTTAAACTTTGAATTTCAGAAATCTGTGTCCTAGGCACTGTGCTGCCACCAGCCAGCTGTGTTCTCTTGGACAAGTCACGTCCCATGTTTGAGTCACGCTTTCTTTGCTTGCAAAATGAAAGGCTTTTGCCTTTAGTGCTTCCAGCCAGGGCAGAGTCAGGGTGAGGAGCAGAAGCTACCTCACAGCCAATCCTGCTCCCTGGGCCCTTCTGCAGGCGTGAGGTCTTCTCCTTCTGTGTGATGCCTGTTGGGCAGAGACACCCAGAGCCACTTCTGTCTCAACTCCCACCTGGATGTGGGTGGGGCCTGAGTCCCCTCCTCAAACGTGTCCCCAGTACCACCCCAGGGGGACCTGACCCTTCATGCCGTGGCTTAGCATTCATATTCTCTGTACTTTTGGCAATGTGCATGAGGGCACCACTGCCAGTCTTGAACTTGATTTCTATATCAATGTCTCAAGCCCTCTGTGCTGCAGTAGCAAAACATACGTGGGCCACTTATAAACAATAGAAATGTGTTTCTCACACTGAGGGAGCCTGGGAAGTATGGGACCAAGGCACCGTCAGGCTGGGCACCTCGTGGGGGCCAAGTCTCTGCTTCCACGCTGGTGCCTCGACTGCTGTGTCATCCCATCGGGGGAGAGGTGGGGTGCACAGGCCTTAATCCCACTCCCCAGAGTGGGGCCCTTGGGACCTGGTCGCTCCCACAATCCCCTCCTTCTCATACTGTGGCTCTAAGGATCCAGATTCATCCCAAATGTGGGAGGGGACATAAATGTTCCAACCATGACAGGGCGAAAAACAAAATACAAGTGAAATCTAAATATATGGTGAATGCTTAAAAGTTGTAAAAGTTACTACCGTGAAGGTCACCTTGTCACCACCCCCACCCTGAATGCCTTTTCTTACTTCACACTTGTCCCCTTGTTCTTGGCACTTTCTGAAGCATTTCTGGGCGTCCTCTTCTGTGAGTGTCTTTCAAGGTGTGATAAACAGTACTGCCACTGCTGCTGCAAAGCATCCTCCAGCAGACTCAAGAGGCATTACATCGTGTCCTCACCCTCCTTATTTACTGGGTTTGGCACTGTGTGATTGTGTCCTCTTTCTCCAAATCAAAGTAAACAAGAGAGGTGGATGCTTTGAATTGATTCGGGACATCAAGGCCTTGAAGCACCACTAGTGATGCCCGGGAAAGAGGACTGTTTCAGAAAGTGCCAAGAGCAATGAAATGAGTGCGTTGGAATCAAGCAGGGTATTGTAGGGTGCATTAACGGCCGTATGTCTTTTGCTGTGATAAATTTTTAAAATTCAAACACATGCTGTATTTTTTATCACATCTTGTGTAGAAAATTTCCTTTCCCACAATGACCAGCACAATGTGTAAAACAATCATATCATGATAACAGTAACCATTAGTGTCTAATATCCTGCTGAAGCACAGAAATAATACAGACAGAAATGCAGAGTTTACGCTCAGGAAACTTGAAAAGAATTCGGTTCATGGGTACCGACTGCCCACCCTGTTCTACTAGGTGTTAGAGCTAGTGATGGACTGAGACACACTCCTCTTTTTTACACACTCTACTCACCTTCTAAAGAAGCCAGTGTCCTTATGCCCATGCCCAAGCTCTGGCCTTCACGTGGGTGAACCAAAGAAAGCCCTCATGAAGAAAACATTAACAAATCCAACCAGGAATAAAACTGTGGAAAAGGCCCAAGGTGCAGAGCCAAATATCACTGGACTCATTGCTAAATCACGAGAAAGTAGGTGCTGGTTGCCTTGCCCCAAAACCCTCCAGGGTGCAACAACTCGTGACCGCCCGGGGATTAATGGAGCATTTAAATTGTTCTCACCACAGGTTACATATGCACCGAGCCACACAGGAGGCCAGAGCTGCTTTGACCTAATGTCAGACTCCAAAGTGCCCTGCATTCTTCTGATGAGAGGACTGATAACAGCCAAAGACACTTGCACCAAAGCGTGCAGGCGTCTGAACTCCAGGAAGACCTCGGTTCCCCAGAGAGCAATGGCATGGCTTCTGTAAAGGTTGCGTGGGGCAATCCATCCCCTGGGCTGATGTGGGTCTCCAGCATGCACTTTGGTTCAGTGAACTCCACCCTGCATGTGAGCAAGAAATTGGCACACTAAGTACAGCAGTGGGGAGCTGGGGAGCTGAACTAAGGGTGCCCAGTGTCCCCCCTAAATGTCAGGGTGATCTGAGGACTTGGCGAGCTCACTCTTGGCCCCAGCGAGCTTTATTCTCAGTTCCCCAGCAGACAGTTTGGCCTGGTTGGCGGCTTGCTTTGTGAGAAGCCTAGAAGTGGGCGACCAGTTCAGCTGACCAGGCCCTGGTGGGACGTAGGAATCGAGCACAGGCCCAGCCTTAACGGAGGCAGACCGTGCCTTCCTTCCCCTCTGGAAAAGCAAGCAGTCCTGTCACACTGGATACAGTATCTGTGACCGGAAGCCAGGAAGGCTGAGGTCTGTCAGCAGAGACCGTGGCTCACCTGGCCACCTGAGCAATTGGTTCATCCAGAGCCAGCCCGGAAAGAACTGCTCGCAGCAGCTCAGGTACTTAGGGACTCCGAGAACTACATGATAAGAGAAAGTGACAGTCACGTTCGCTGAGTGCCACAGAGCTGGGTGTGGTGGCCTGAGATCTCAGCACCCTAGGAGGCTGACGCAGGGGAACTGTAAGTCATGTCCAGTCGGGGCAACTTAATGAGATCCTGCCTGAAAATAAAAATTTTGAAGGGCCCGGGACACAGCTGAGTACAAAAGCCTTGAGTTCAATCCCTCTGTCCCCCTAAAATAAGGTGCCAGAGGATATCAGGCTCTGAAAAACTTAATTATTGAAAATACTGCCTTTCATGTGGCACATGGGAGTTGATCAGGGACTGGGACCATCTTAAGTCAGCATAGTTCTTTTCCCAAGTGTCAACTTTCCCCCCAGCTAAGCATAAGAAAGATGGGCAGTAGAAATGGAAATGGCCACGATAACAATGGGCAAGACTGTTTTTGCCCTAGGTCTGTGCCACGTCTAATGGAGTTACAGAGTCCAGTGTCCTATGTGTGAAATCATCACTGTTCCTAGACTTAAACAGAGAAGTACAGAGGCTACGGAAGACTTACTAGGGAGCTCTGACAACTGTGGAGACAAAGATATCCCTGCAAGCAGGGGCCTGGTAACTGGAAAGTGTGTGGGTGTGCATGCAGGTGTGCATGTGTGTGCGCAGTGTGTGGGGGTTTTATTTTAGGGAAGAGACTTGAATCCAACAGAGAGATAGCTTTGGGCTTCACGCAGTTGTAAGGCAAATGCCACCTTTATGTGTTGTCTCTTTCTTTGCATGTGGAGTTGAAACATTACTTCCTCGTGGAGGAGGTCACGGTGGGTGGGAATAACTCTTCCTCTGCTTCAGTGACCACACCAGTGCTGACCTCAGGGGCTGGGGTCCCAGGCCCAGCCCACCTCGGTGCTCTTCCAAGCTCTGCTCATCGGCCTCACTGCCTGTCCGGCTCGGCACCAGATTCCTGGGAACTGACTCCCCATTCACATGATGAGCCGTGTGGCTATGTCTGTACTTCCGGGTCCCCACCACCTGACTTCTAGATTGTTCTCAGCTTTGCTACTGAAAATGACCTGTCACATTCACGAAGGACGAAAAATTGAACCAAAGTTCCATTATAAGACAAACTATCTCTTGGAAAAGAAATTCCTTGCAAAAAACATCAATTACTTGGCTATATACTTTTTTTGGGTACATGTAGCTTTTTGAGAAAGAGCCCAGATAGAATCATTGCTCAATATCCTAATGGCCAAAATATACAATTAATTCTGTAAATTATACATACTGTTTACAAAAGCTCCTTTAATTGAAGATAGAGTCTTCTCAATTGATCTTCTAAAGAAAGTTTCCATTAGGTACTTGTCATCCGTATTCATCCTAGTAACGGATTTCTAAATTGGTACCAGTACACTAGATATTGAATGAGGTCAGAAAGATCAGTATCAGAAGCTTATAAGCTAGCACGTGGCCCCCTGGAAGGTTTATGGACTCAGGTAAAGAAGGAAAATCAAGGCTACTGTGTTCATAATATTTATGGGATTAGAATCTAACCAAAGCTAAAGAAAAATACATTATTTTTCAAATTTACAGCAGCCAACTTGAGTACTTTTTATTCTTGCAGAAAAAGATAGTAGTATTCTAGTTTTGCCACTATGTAGACAAATTACCAAATAATCTATTTAATATCTAATTGTTCATAGCTTGTGCTGCAAGCATTTAGGTCTAATTGTGTAACCAGGACATGATTTTCTGAATATCTGACACAGATGACAGAATGTGTTTAGGAAATACAGGCACTGTGTTTCCAAGAATCTTCTCATTCATTTTGTGTCTGTCCACCCAGTAGCTCCATAAAGAGAGAATGAGTGATAGATGAACGAAATCGCTGGGACCTGAGTTGTGTCTTCCTCCTCCCCAGGCCCGTGTGGAAGCTCTAAGCACCAGCGCATCACTGTATTTGGAGATGGGTCTTCAAGAAGGAGATGAGGTTAAATGAGGGGTAAGAGAGGAGCTCTACTCTGGTGGCCCTGGTGTCCTTATAGGGAGAGGAAGGCAGGAGAGCTCATGCCCCTCAGTGCCACGCACACGCACAGAAAAGGAGACGTGCAGGCAGCCACCAGACACTACCTGCAAACCAGGGAGAAAGCCCTCACTGAGACCTAAATTTTTTGTTGCTGTTTTTTTGATACTGGTGACTGAACTCATGACCTTGTGCTTACCT
Organism: Dolichotis patagonum; assembly: GCA_004027295.1. Lineage (NCBI taxonomy): Eukaryota > Metazoa > Chordata > Mammalia > Rodentia > Caviidae > Dolichotis > Dolichotis patagonum. The sequence continues at coordinate 3,448 of PVJX010011904.1, read as the reverse complement.
GGCAAGCTGATGATCTAAGTCCCCAACCCACGAAGAACTGAATGTGCCAAGACCCTAACCTTGAGTGCTGGCTTCCAGCAATGTGAGACTATAACTTTCTGTTAAGTCACGCAGTCTGTGTTATTTTCTTATGGCAGCTCAGACAAACTAACAGAAAAAAAATAGTTATTGTCTACCAGAATCTGTGCATCCAAACACAGCCCATCTTCACTGAACATCTGCAAAGGAACGGATCCCTAGGGCAGCACCTTTGGCGTGGCCCGAGGTGGCCTGCAGCCATGTCCACACCCCTAGGACAGGAAGGCACAAAAGGAGCAGGGACCTCCCTTCCCCTGAGGGCCCCACCCTGACACGGCGTGCTGTGTTTGCTTGGTCTTCCCTGGACACAGCCACGTGGCAGAGGTGAACCCCAAAGGAAGCTGAGAAGGCCTGTCACCATTGTCATTGTCTAAAGAGGTTTCATCATTATCAAAGAATACAAGAATGTGTCCTGAAGGGTGAGAGTCAGGCCTTCCAACATCTGCACCCTAAAATGGACTTGGGGATTCGAGAGTCGAATATGTAATATTTACAGTGTTTCTGTTCCACATTTCGGAGGATTCTCTGGTTGGACCATGGATAGTGTTTCCAGCTTTTGGGACTCATATTATCTGTGCCATCTTGGATTCATTCTTTTTAGTTACCGACATCTATTGAGGTGACTCTTGCCTGTCCTTCAGTTGATTAGCTCTACTTGTTTTTTCCCATCATAACAGAAAGGGCACAAATTTTTCTTACAATCAGAGAAATAAAATGATTTGCTTAAGTCTCCTTAGGTAGCAAACAGATTAGCTCCAATAAAACTTGAGATTCTTGTATTCCAAGCACAGCTTTGTTTTCACTTAACTATCACAGGATTTAAAATCACCAGAAGGATTAAGAATGAACTCATTTCCCACCATAAAGGCAGTGGAGAGACAGTTTGATAGTGAAGACTACTGTAAAAGATGGAGATAATTTTTAATGTTTCATCAATTTCTTGTTTCTTAACTAATTTCACTTTTGCTCACTAATCTTCCATGTGTGGATGTATCCTGTTTTAAAAATCTCTTATCCCAGTCTGCGTAGATTGTTTTCATTCTGTTTCACTGCTGTTATAAACCACACTGCATTCAAGCTAACTGTGCTAAACATTTCTTTGTGGGATGAAGTATTGGCTCGCTCAGCAGTTGTGCAAACCTTAAAACTGTTGATTGTCCTTGGCAGTATTGCCAGTGTTATCCAAAAAATTTTACTAACATTGACTTCAACAAAAAGACACAAGCCTAAAGGTTGTGGTCATAGATTAGGTCCTGTTATAAGGACCCTTATGTGTGGATTTGTCCAGAAAAATGCTTCTTGGGAAGACCAGTAAGGAAGTGAGAGCCACAGGATGGGACCAGGAAGGATGCCATGTGAAATCAAGTGTTCTGTAGGGCATAGTGCTCTCGAGAGCCCCTGGAGCTGGGCTCGAACACTCTGCTTCCCAGCAGCCATGTGTCCAGGAACATGCTGCTGATCAGGTAAACCTCAAGCACGCAGGATTAGTCCTCCAGTGTACGGGGAAGCAGCTGCTCTAGCGGGAGGGCTGACCCTCCGCGAAGTTTCAAGTTATAGCCATTGTTAAAAACATACAGAAATCAGTGGTGGAGGGCAGTGGAGAAGATGCACGGAGAATATAAGAAATCGGAAAGTATCTGTGCAAAGCAGCAGCATTTTCTGTTCTAGCTCGCCCCTTCCTGTGATTAATCCCTTTTGCATTTCAGTTCTTTAATGCAATGTTTGTTCAGTATTTCAGGAAAAAGGCTGTGGGGGGGGGTAAGTCAGCAAGCGATTTTCTCTGCTGCTGCTGCTGCGGCCATGGGTCCTGAAGTGATGGTCTTCACTGTCCACCCTTCTGGCCATTCCAGAGTCCTCTCAAATACCCCTGAGACCATAATAATGTCGATGAACTAAATCAGATACACAAGCTTAAACATCTCATGGTTTGTCGCATATGAGCAACATAAAATATAAATAAACAAAAAGTAAAAGATAGATAATAGGAAATAGGGAGACAGATGTTTCGCAAAGGGAAGGAGACCAAAAAGATGGAAGGTGAGGAGGAGAAGGGGGTGGACAGACATGAGCTGTGTGATGTCCATGGACCAGTGCCCTGTGAGGAACCTCACCATTACCTACTGCGAACACACATTCTAAGATAAAACAAACAAACAAACAAACAAACAAACTGCCAACAAGTATTCCATGGAGTCCAGGGATCCAATGTGCTATGGTGTCTGTTCAGATGTCCCTATCTTGGGTCCCTGGGTCCCCTCTTTGCTTGTTAGGACACTGGGCATAGTTGTTCTTTTCCCTGAAAATTACATTACTCTATTCCATGCCTGGTTTAGCATTTCCTTTCCTCTGCCTGAAAGATGAGTCTTAGAGCCTTTCAGTGGTTTGAAGTCCTACTGGGTTCACACTGTACTCTAAGTAGGCAATGAGTGCCCTAAATGTCTTTTTTTCCTCTTTGCTGCTGCATCCAGGCCCTCAGCAACAATAAAGTGACTTTGCTGTCCTTATAATTATGCCCCCTTTGTCGTTCACACATGCAAGCTATTTGACACGAGGCAGCACCTCCATCCCACCTGTATCCCAGCCCAGCCTCACAGACACGAAGGCGGGACCATCCTGTGTGTTCTGGGGGTGGTCACTGGCCCACTTAGCACCAGTACTGGGCCCTTTTCTTTGGATGGCCATCAAATATCAACTCCCAGAACCCAGTCTGCCACTTCTGCTTCCCTGGACCACTCTGACCCCAGCTATGTTAGGGGAGTTCTGGAGAAGCACCCGCTGAGAGAGGGCTTGCAGGTAAATAATTTCAGAAACAATGCAGGGAATTCTGGGAAGACCAATAAAACAGGGTGTTGGGAGGATAGAGGAAACTCAGCATAGATGGGGTCTCAGGCCAAGTCCCCGAGAAGGAAGAGCTCAGCCTGACTACAAAGGGAACCCTGAAGGATGACTGACACAGCCGACCCAACCTGAAGCGAGAGAGCCTCGCCACCGTCACCGCTCTTGGGACAGTGGTCACCCAGCTGGGCTGAGCACTCCTAGTCTTTCCATCCCTTGGACAGCAGTTGTCTTGGGGACAACCAAGAGCTTGTTCCCCAGAGAGAAGCAGAAGAAGCTCCATCCACAGAAGGGCTAGAGTAGAGAAAGGCATAGTGGGGTCAGATGCTCCGAGAAGGGACACAGGGACCTGGGCATCTGGCCAGAGCGCGGTGCCATGCACTGCAGCTGTCTTCCTCTCTGCTCACTCGCTTCTCTGTTTTGTCCTGTTTCTGTGAATCCCAACTCACTTTTGTCTTCTTTTTAGAATTCAAGTGTGATTTGCTTGGAATGGGCATTACTGGCATACCATGTAAAATGCAAAATTTCAAAAGGC
>PVJX010011903.1:0-51815 GCA_004027295.1 Dolichotis patagonum | reverse complement strand
TGGAACCTGTCTGTGGCCCCTGGTTAAGTCCTTAATCAAATGACTCCTTCCAGTTTATACTTGCAGCAGGGTGAGCAAATGGGACAGGGCAGAGTGGGAAAGAATGAAGAGCAGGGTAGGGGACAGTGACACATCAAACAGTCCAGAGGAGAGGGAGGACCTAGGCTGTCCACAGTCCCACCCCAGTCATATGTACATGGGCTCATGCATGTACCTATACCTGTCACAAAGACAGGGACCCTTGCGTAGTCACACATGCACACATTCACAGATACTTTGGCTCACATACTCACACCTACCCACTCCAGGCCCTATCCTTCTCTTCTACACACACACACACACACACACACACAGCCTGTGTTAGAGGTGAAGTCTGCTTCCCTAGCCCTATGAGGCTCCAGCTGGGCTTGGGGCTCCAGCTGGATCAGGTGCCACTTTAGTGAATTCCAGGAGAGGCTTCAGGCCTGGGGCTGCGGCCTTCAGGTGGAGGTCATGCTGGAGGCCACCAAGGGCTGACTGTGATCATTGCCTGAACCCTGTTTCTGGTCATCACCACTCAGAAAGGAGGCTCCTTAGATGAATGTGTCAAGTGTGTGCAGGCCTGGTTGTCCCTGAGAGGTGACACAGTGAGGACATCTTATCCTGCTCCCTCCCACATGCACACTTGTGCACATTCACACACTCATACTGTGGGGCTGGCCCAGGGCAATCCTGATTACCTCTGAGCTGCAGCACGGGGAAAAGCCATCATGCAGGCTGCTCTAGCTGGGCCTTCAGATGTCCCTTTGCTGAGCAGAAGACACATGATGCTCTGCCTCAGGCTTCACCAAATGCATGCATGACAAGGGACACTTTCTGACCATGAATTCAGTCTTACTCTGAATGCCAGATGCCAGGGACAGCTATTTCTGGGCCACTGTCAGCAGGTCCTCCCAGCTACCTCTCACATGGGACCTGGCCCTTCACAGTTCAGTCTCGTGCTTTCTGAGCCAATGGGCATCTGTCTCCCCACATTCTGTGGGTCCCGAGTCCCTCAGACCCTGACTGTAGGCTGCTTCCTTCCTGAGTCTCTGCCCGCCTCTGTCAGATGGTCCAGGCCACTTCTGGTTGGAATCCAAGGGGAGGCCTCACCCCACGCAGGACTCCTGGAGGAGGGTGGCCCAAGTGGGGCAGGAAGCAGCCTCAGCACCCTGTTCCATCTGCAGGAGGTTCCAGAGACCTTGGATGGGGCAGAAAGGGAAGTGGAGCAGCTCCTACCATTGTGAGCTTGGCTGTTTCTGGCAGCACTGCAGTTTCCTCTGAGGAATCCAGAATCATCTCCCCAGGTCAAGGTGAGCAGACTGAGTACATGCTTCTGAGAAGGACCCCAGAAAGACCTCCAGAAAGATGGAGGAGGGACTCCTGGCAGACACAAGCAGAGACAGAGCCCCACAGTCCAGCAAAACTTCCCTCAGGTTACAAACAAAATCCATGCACAGCCATGGTCACATCCATAGCCTAAATCCCTAAATTCCAACAAACACTTCCTTGGAGATTTTTTGGCATTGCACTGGCATTTTTTTTTTTTTTTAAGACAGGATCTCTTTGTGTAGTCCAGGCTGGCCTTGAACTTGAAGCAATCCTCCTGCCTCAACCTCCCAAGAATTGGGAATACAGGCACATACCACCCTGGCTTTTGATAAACTCAGAGCTATATTTGGTGTGCAAATGTGTGTGTCTGGTGGAGGAGTTTCTTCTACTTCTCTTTCCCCAACCCCAGAGCTGTTTTATCAGGGATGGGCAGTCCTGCAGCTCTGAGGTGAATGCGCTTGGGTTGCAGCTCTAGGTCAAAGGCTTGCTTAAGCTCAGGGGTTCAGCCTCATTCGTTAGCTGAGAGCCGTCTCTGCTGAGACTTGTATGCAGTGCTCAGGGGCAGCTCCAGCCAGCTGCTTGCTGAGCGCTCAACACTGTTCCAGCGATCCTCAGGGGGCATGCTGCAAGGTGCAATGACAAGAAGGGACACCAGTGAGCCTCCCTACAGGCAGGACCTCCTCCTCCTCCCACACAGGCTGCTCCTGCCCTGGGAAGCCCTGTAGCAGGGCTCGCAGGTGCCTGGCCCAGGCTGTCCTGAGAAGCAGAAAGTCCAAAACGCATGGGACAAGGTCTTCAAGTTCCCACAACAGCACACAAACAGACACCACTGCTCTGAAAACCAAGTGCTTTATTCAGAACTCCCCCCAGGTCATAGAAAAGCTGCAAACCACGTGGTTTGTACAAGGCAAAGGCTAAGGGACTGCAGGACATCCCTTACTGCTGGGGCCCTTGTCCCTAGGGCCTCAGGCTTCCCTGGTCATCGTAGCTCTCAGCTGAGCTCCTGGAGCAGCCAAGTCCTCACACTTCCCTTGGCCAAGGAGTGAGGAAGTGGGTAGGGACAACAGCCGGGGTCCCTATCCAAGGCCTCTGTCCCCCACCCAGGCCTGCTGCGTCCCACAGCCACAGCTCTCGACATCCTCAGAGCTCTGTTGCCCTGGGCACATCTCAGCTCCGGATGCGGAGCGCCAGAAGGGCAGGCGGTCCTGCGCACAGGCGAGGGGGCGGGCGGCGTCGCCACGAGCCCGGCCCCTCACTCAGTACAGGTCCGCGAAGGGCTTGGAGTAGTTGAACATCAGGTAGTCCATGTAGTAGAAGTCGTAGGTGCGCTGCCGCTGCAGCGCCGAGAGCTGCGCGAAGTACTGGTGGGTGATCCTCGAGGTCGTGCGCGCCTCCTGCGAGTGCCGGTCTTTGAACCTCGGGAAGGTCAGGTTGTGCGGTGCTCGGATGAGGCTCAGGAAGAAGTTGGCGTCGTCCTCCATGCTCTCGAACTTGCCCACAAAGTCATAGTCGATGAGGCAGGGGCTACACAACCGGCTGACGTGGTCCCAGTGGATGTCCATGCCGACGGGCCGGTGCACGTCCAGCAGATACTGGACGAATTCGGGGAAGCGCACGCCCGAGCCGGTCCGCAGCGCCTCCCGTGAGGCGTTCACCCGGTACCGGGCCAGGATGGCCTTGCCAAAGACCGGGTGGTAGTAGCTGTTTGGGTGCTCGAACTTGTCACGGAAAGCCGAGACCAGCCTCTCGAAGGGCTCGCGCACGAAGAGCATCTTGGTGTAGGTGCCCAGGCGGTGCAGGATGCCCTGGCGGTCGAAGGTGTCCAGCCGCTTGAGGGCACTGCCGTAGTGGACCGTGTTGTGCTGGATGTCCGCGGTGGACGAGGCCAGCCCGGCCAGCACCATGAGCACCCGCTTCCAGTTGGAGCAGCCCGCCTTGGGCACCTCGCAGTAGAGCACGCGGTGGCGGTCCTCCACAAAGATGCGCGACACGTGGCGGGGCGTGACTGGCCTGCGGCTGCTGCTCGCCCGGTACTTGGCGCAGGCCTCCCGCATCACCCGCTTGCGCTCCTGCTGACTGTGGTGCAGGGTGACCCAGCGGCTGTCCAGGGTCTGGTGTCCTGGGCGGGCAAGGGTCTCAGAAGAGCTGTTGGCCACAACGGCCACTGCAGCTGGCATCTTTTTGATGAGCAGCCGCCTCCGTCGCTGCCGGAGTCGCAGACGGGCCCCAGTCTTCGGATGCAGTTGAGGCTGGTCAGGGATCTGCAGTCTGAGGTCTCTTGGTGTCCGGCTGGACAGATCTTGTGTGACTTTCTCTGTGGATACCTTCACATCACCATCATGGAAACTACCTCGTTGGAGGTCCTGGGACAAGAAGGGAGGTGGTTACCAAGGTGGACAGGACAGCTGGGCACAGAGGTCCTACAGGTCAGATGGTGCCAGGACTGGGGTTTCTACCCTCTCTGCAGCCTGAGCTGTACCTGGGACAAGGGAAAAGGCAGGTGTGGCGCCCTAGTCTGAGTCTTGGGCCGGCATAATCTGGCCACTAGTGTGGGACTTGAGATGAAAGTGCTATTTCAGCCACAAGATGGTGTGCTCCTCCCAGGAACCTGGTCAGGGTGGGCCGTTTGAGCCAGTGGCCTGGAGTGTGGCTCAGATTTACTGTGTCAATTAGCACAGTCCAAAGGAACCATCTAACAGGAACGGGAAATTCATAGATCCAAAGCCCTGGGCTTTATTCCCAAGGCTCCTGGAAAGGACTGGACACATTTTTCTTTTTAAGGATGGAGTCAATGTGAGCTCTGAGTTTTCTTCTCTGACCTCTCCAACTTTCTCTAGGCTGCATGTGCTGAGATTTATTTAACTCTCAGAACATACCTTGTGGGGCTTCTGTGGCCTGATGTTGAACTTTACTCCTAAAAAGCAAACAGAGGAAAGGACAGGGTTAGCAGTGGAAATGCCATGTGGCTCTCAGGGGTCTTCTTACAGGCTGTCTCCCTGAGGACACCCAAGGTAGAGGGAGCTTGGGATAGGCTCTGTGGAAAGTCAATTTAGGGCCCTTTGATGCCCCAGCCCTTGAAAAATTAGGTTGTCACAAGGATGTGGTTCCATTGGCTCCCAACTGGTGCTAACTTCTCTGCATCTCTGGTACAGCCTGCAGGTCTAGGAGAGGTGCCCTGTCCAAGTGTACCCACATACCTGTTCAGTGGAAAAGTCAGGGATTTTAGACCATCCTCTCCTTATGCCATGATGCCATTAAATCACAGTGAAAGATCCCTTCTGAAGACTTTGTCCATCCTTTCTCCACACCCCATCAGCCATGCCCTGGTTCTAGTGAATGTGGATCTTCTGTACTTGCAACATGATACATGTGCCCCCAAACCCTTGAGGTGCCTTTCTGGTTAGACAGTGGATACTGCTTCATACTTTGGTTTGTTGGAGAAGATTGGCAGAGTTTATGCAGCAGCCTGGGCCTCTTTTCTCAGCGCCTGCCTGGCCCACTGGGGAATCAGGGGCTCTTTCTGCTGTAGTGGCATGGGAATGGACAACTGTGTTCTGAGGCATCGCCAGATGGCACAGTCACAATTAGAAGCAGCCACCGCTTAAAGAAGCTAGAACTTGCAGGCCGGCACACAGAGGCACTGTGCCAGCCACACCTGACTGAGTCCTGGCTGCTGCCCAGGCAGGGAGGGGGCCATTCCAATGGCCCAGCACTTCCCTCTCTGTCTCTCTGTACTGGGCTGAGGTCCAGTGGCTGGAGCCCAGCTGGCAAGGGACATCGGGTCTTCCCTGACTGAGCCTCCTCGATTCCTCCATGGGACCCAGTTTCACAGTCTGTAGAGCTGACTTTGATCCCTTGTTGGTCAGTCTGAGCGATGCCTGCACATCTCCTTCACTTGTTAGCAAGCAAGGAGGGAGGACAAAGGTCACCTCTGGAATGGAAAGTTTATACTCTGTGAGCTTCCTGGAACACTCTTTAAATCCTACCTCTCTCATCTGCTGATTCCTTTGGGCTCAGAGGAGACGTGCCCTTCTCTGGGCAAAGGTCTGTGTATCTTCCTTCCTGAGCATTCCTGTGTGGGGTGTGTGTGCCAAAAGGCTTTTAGTCTCTTCCACAGACTGAAGGGAGGCTCTGCATGGTACGGCATGAGCAGTGGGTGCTTGCTCTGAGAGGATCCTTTCAGACTTAAGCCCTGCATCAATGTCCCTCTATCAGCCCCAAAGCCAATTTCCTTCCTCACCAGCTGCCTTCCTTCTCATTTATATCCCCTCTTCTCAGCAGACAGCTCCAGCATGACCTTCCAGGGCTCAGTTCTCTCCAGCATGTGGGGTTTTCTCCTGCATCCAATGATGACAGATCTCTTCGACAGAAGGAACCCGCTGCAGCCTCTCAGTTTTTCTCTACACCACCAGGTTTCCTTAATTATTTTCTTCTGGTGATGGCAGCTGGCTCTGCTAAATCACTTCTCCTCCTCAGAGTCTCAGACATGGGAATTTACTCTGCTTGTCACTCCTGTCAAATTGTCAAGGTGTGATGGCGCTTATTTATATTCCTTTTCTGGAGCAAATGAGTCATGCTCGCTTTGGCCAAGAGTGGAGCTGAGGAGCCACTTCCAGAGGCATCCTGCCAGTCAGGAAAGTGGGATGAAGATGTACTCACCAAAGCTGCAGCCCCTGCAGCCCTGGGTCCTGTTCTATTTCATCAGTGTGGGTGGACAGAAGGGTGCTGTCTGCTGGACTTCTGGACTCTGAGTCTGAGGTACTCTCCTTGGTTGGCCCACTCTGAGGCTGTTCAGTTTAACAGAGTCCTTGGCATAGGCTGGAGGAAATGTTCCTGGCAGGGGTGAGTGAGTCTTCTGGCTTCTTGGCCATATTTTCCCATAAAGCTAACTTTGCTGCAACCGGCCCCTCTGAAGAAGTATCTTGCAGACAGTGACAGATAACCAGAACAGATTGTATGCGAATCTGTGAGTGGACCATAAGCACTATGTTCCCAACCCTTAAACTTATGGCAGATCCTTAGGCAAAGGTGAACTTGTCCCCACAGAGCCACTTTCAAGTAAAAGCAGAAATGAAAAGGACTTTTCCTTCTGTCAAAGGCTGTGTCTCCCCTTTTTCTCAGGAAAATCTGTTTTCCCCATGCACTGCTCAGATAATGGCAGAAGCAAAGTCCCTCTCGGTTCTAGGCGAGCTAAAGCCAGGGACCGGTGAGTGAGCTGAGGCTGGTGTCTGCACAGGCTGGCGTGGGTTGGGGTTCAGGACCCTGGACAGCTCCCAAGAGAGCCCTGGGAGGGGCTGTGGAGGGCCCTTCCTCTGCTGTACCCAGAAGCATCAGTACCAGTGCTGAGAAATATTAGGGGTGGGGTGGGGGTTTTTGGTTTCAATACAACCATCACCAACATTTCCCAAGCTCCTCAACAAACACAAAATCTAGATAAAAATAGAGAGCTTGCTGAGCAGCACACGCCACGTCCCCCAGCCTCTTCTCCGTGCAGTACCGTGGTGCTGCCATGGGCCCTCCTGTCTCCCCACTCCCACCCCAGGTACAGGAGAGTCCCAAGGTGAGCCACCACTTGCTCCCCTTTCTGAGTCATCTGTCCCCTCCTCTCAATACAACGTTAAAAATCTGCAAGGGAGATCCACCCCCCTGCACGGGAAGAAATAAACAACCACTTTCTCTTTCTGGACAGATGACATTCGTAGGGTGGCTGGAACATAGACAACATGATAAGAGTGAGTGCTGGAGAGAATAAACAAGGCTTGAGTTATGGGGACTGCCAAACACGCCGTGCGTTCTGAACTCTTCATAGTCTGAAGGTTTTTTTCTTGGTGTTTGGCTGAAAAGCTTCCCAGTTACCCACTAAGGGGAGGTGAAGGCTGATGATGCTGTGCAAGGCCAGTTTCTTAATAAGCAGTGTGTACAGCCCAGGTCTGGGGAGAGCTGTGGAGGGGGCTTCACCAGAATGTGCACTACTGGGGAGCAGGGTCCCTTGCCTGCTCCTCTCTAGAGACATAGGGAGACCGCTGGGTCCCACACAAAACCCCAATACCCAATACCCAGTAGGGGTGGCAGGATTTTTTTTTGTGTGTGAGACAGGGTCTCACTATGTAATACAGGCTGGCCTTGAACTCGTGGCAGGTCTCCTTCCTCAGCCTCTTGAATTCTGGGGTTATAGGCATGTGCCTCCATGCCTGGTAGGGTAGCAGCTTTACTTCAGGCTTTTGGATGGGCTGTGTAGGTATACAATAGGGCTAAAAAAAGACCTCACTGCCTCAAAAGGGGTCAAAGTGCCTCATGCACCCTTACCTCCCTCTGGCCCAGGGGAATCATACTTGAGGAGGGTGGCAGCTGCTCTGACTGCTGAAATCTCAGTCCCCGCCTCTGATGGACAGTAATGAGAGATCCTGTCACTCTGGATGCTGTGCCCTGGGAGAGACAGAGCTATCTGCAAGGTATCAAACCCACTGAGGGGCAGGTATTGGAGGAACAGTGGGGCAAAGAGAGACTCTCTCTCTCTCTCTCTCTCTCTCTGTGTGTGTGTGTGTGTGTGTGTGTGTGTAGTGGTTGCCAGCCCCAAGTGCCTTCTGCATGGAGTTTGACTGCTGCTTCTTGAGCCCCCTGAAGCTTCCTGACCAAGCTGTTTCCTTGGTCATTTTTGCATGTCCTGGACCTTCAGGTTGTTGAACCTCTGGCTGGAAGCATCACATGTGCCCCATCCTTCATGTGCCCACTTACAGGGCTTTGTCTGCTTCCCTTGGCTCAGGCTGGTCTGGCACAGAACAGCTACTGAAGGCCATGCCCTGAGGAGACCTGGTTCTCTCAACACGTGCATGATCCTGAGTCCAACTCTTGGTCTCATCCCAGATCCCTGGCACTGGAGGGGTCAGCATCTGCTGAGCTGTCTCCCCTTTCTGTACCCAACATGAGCTTGAGGAAGGCCTTTGAGTCACTAGGCACCCTGCACATGCCAGAGCACACAACCTCACAGAGTAAGGCGAGCAGAAAAGGCACCAGGTAGACATGCTGCCCACTGAGCTTAGGGGACAAGTTCTGCAGTCACTTTCAGGCCCTGCTGCACAGGAAATGAGAAGTGTATTCCTTAGGGCGCTGCAAAAAAAACCCACAGCCAATAGAATATATGGAATAGTATATATGGAGAAGAAAGAGAGCGTGAGGGAGTGGGGGGGAGAGGAAGGGTAGAAAAGACAGGAGAGGGAAGAAGGGAGATTTTAAGGCATTGGCTCATGTAACTATGGTTGTCAGACTAAAATCTTCAGGTCAGGCTAGTGAACTGGGGAACCAGAGAACTGATACTGTAGCCCAGGTCCAGAGGGAGTTTGGAGACAGAATTTCTTCTTTGTCAGATTAGGTAAGGCCTACCCACATTATGGAGGGCTACGTGGTGTCCTCAGTGTCTACTGATTTAAATGTTAATCACATCTAAAAATACCTTCTCAACACCACTGCATCCCATGGCCTACACAGGATGGTACATTTAGGTAACTATCATGAGAGGTAAAATCTACTTTTACTGTGGCTACTGTGATGAAGTATCACAAATTGAGCAGCTTAAAATAACAAACACGTATTCTGTCACAATCTGGTTCTGAGGTCTAGAAGTCAGTCTTTAAACCTCATTCCTTCTGAAACCTCCAAGAGAGGATCTTTCCTGCCCATTCCAGTTCCAAGTGACCCCAGGTGTTCCTTAACTTGTGGTAACATATGTTCAATTTCTGCCTCTTCTTTGTATGGCCATCATCCCTCCTGTGCATGGCTCTTCTCCTCTTCCTAGAAACATGCAAGTCATACAGAAATACAGTTTCACTAATGACTCCCTTTAACTTGATCATAGACACTAAAGCCTTGTAAAGCCATAAGTGAAGGCACTGGGGACTGAGATTTCAGTGTTTTTGTGCGTGCACAATTCAGTACCGAAGAGGGAGTGATGTGATTTCAGGGCTTTTAGAGAGGTCAGAGGGCAGGACCAGGTTGGAGGAAGTTATGGGACAGTAGTCTGCTGGGTTGGGTCTTTGGGTCACTAGTACTCAGTGTCCCTAGGGCAAGAATAATGTCTTGTTTATCTGTCCATCTGGCATGATGCCTGGCACACAGCAGGAGCTCAACAAATGCTGTGGCCAGGCCAACGACACTCAGACTAAGAGCTGGTGCTAGAGGTGGAAGGGGTGCAGGGCTTTTCCCCACGGCAACTCAGGTCAGATTTCTGGCTGTAGTCACCAACCTCCAACAGGAGCTCCTCCAACTCAGCACCTCACAGTCTGGGAAGGGCAAAAAACCGGGTGGCAAGTGCCAGAGCAAGTGGCCAGCTGCAGGCAGCAGCAGCCAGAGCTGAGGGATCTGTCTACCCCCATCCTGGCTGGGTGGTCGTGAAACCCAGGTACCTTTTGACCTTGAACGCCCCAGCTGACGGCCTCCTGCTGACACCTGCAGCCTGTCAGGCTGGGACCTGCTCCTGGAATGGGGACTTGCCATGTGCACTCCTCCTCTGGCTCCTTCCCACCAGCCCTGGCCTCAAGGTGAGCGGCAAAATGTCCCGTGGGCCTCTGACTGCCTCGTGGTGCACTGCTACCTCCATCTAGGCAGACTGCTAATGTATACAGATTAGATGCAAAACTGAAGATCAACACACTCAGCAATTAGAGGGCAGCCTGGGCTCCAGGCATAGAATTTGGATAGAAGAAGCCTCACTAAAAGGTCTTAAGTACTCACTTGTGTTCACAAAAAAACTCAGCTTATTAACTTCTCTGCTGAGGTTCCAGGGCACAGCCTGGAGACTGCTCTCTGTCATGATCATGCTGCTCTGGATGCCCTGGACATCAGTGCAGCAGGGGCCCTTGGAAATGGAGGTCCAGACAGCAGGGCTGCCCCAGACAGGTGTTGGTTGCTCCTGGACCCTAAAGGTGGCTCTCTGGTCAGTGTGTGGAGGTGGACAGGCCATACATGTCTGGGTTGGTGCAACAGCCTCTGCCCGTAACCCTTGAGCCTCAGCCTCCGTGGGTGAGCTTCCCCGGCTGCAGGCTCAGTCACTGTGTGGTCTCTCATAGTCCCATTCCTGCTGTTATAACTGAGTACCCAAGACTGGGTCATTTCTAAAGCATAGAAGTTTATTTGGCTCATAGTTCTGGCAACCAGGACGTCCAAGGGCACAGTGCTGGCATCTGCTGAGGGCCTCTCCGCTGTGCCATGACATGGTAGAGGGCATCACAAGGCAAGGGACAAGATGCAAACTCAGGGCTCCTCCTCTTCCTATGACATCACTAACCCTGATTACCTCATCTAACCCTAATTACTTCCCCACACTCCAATATCAACAGCATATGAATTTGGAGGTTAGTCTGTAACATGAGCTATGGGAGGGGGAGGAATGCTGAAACTACAGCAGACTCACACAGTGACCCTCAAACTTTGATGTGGCCCGGAGTGAGGCTTCTTCTCCCTTTGCCTGCTGAGTCTGCTGTGAGTCACAGCTGCTAATGAGGGCTCAGAATATGGAAAGAAGAGAAAGAGAGCACACTTCTTGGAGACCTTGGACTTGTTCCTCAGCCACACTGTATTTGTTTCTCCCTCTGTAAAATGGGTTACACATGCTCGTCTCACAGTTCATAAATGTGCAAATGAAGGGAGGCACTGTGCTGGGCCCAGCGTGAGCCTTCTAGACAGAAAATGCCAATTCCTGGTGTTCTTACCCCCTGGTTCCCTTCATGGCGGCTGTGTGTCCCTGGACCCAGGTCAGACTCTGGGATGGGTCAGCTAGGGAGGGAAGTCATTCTGTCTCAGGCTGATGGGCACCTGACGGTTCTGACCACTATTGTTTTGTTTAGTGATTCCATTCCTTCACCTCTGTGATTAGGATCCATGATTCAACCCAGTAGTTCGCTGTCAGCTCAGCCTTAGCTGTGAATTCCCTTGGAGCTGTCAAAAAGCTGAGCATCTGAGCTGCCTGTCAGTCAACCAGCCAGCTGGTGAGCCGGGTCTACAAACCCAACAGCTGTCCTGCCCGCTGCACACCCACTCACTTGCCAGTCACCTGCTGACAAGGGGAGTCCTGGGCATTCCTCCCTACATGCACCCCACTTGTGTCAGAGAGGGGAGCTCAGCTCCTGCTTCAAAGCACTTGGTGTCAGAGTCTGCAATGACTTCCACCATGTTTGGTGTGTGTGGTCCCAGCACGCACGTGCCATGCAATGCACTACAACTTGCACATGTGAATGTTGGTGGGACTGAATTTGTATGCCTTATGGTCTGTCCTACCTTACAGGTCATGGGGATGTGTCACAGTGCAGGTCTGTGTTGCACAGGTGCATGGCCTCTGCTGTGTGACATGGGTGTGCTAATGTTCACAGCCGTGGATGGTCTCTGTGAGTCCAAAGCACATGACTCAGAGAAGACCACGCCTTGTTCTTCTGTCCGGTATTCTTTAACCCAGATGGGCCTGGGAGGATCAGCAGCAGCTAGTGAATGTTGCTGAAGCTGGGCAAGAACAAACTTCATGACACCAACAGCGGCACCGTGTGCCCCCTAGCACTCCCCATCTCTGTCTGCCATGCAGTGTGTCAGCTGCCCCCCATCCCAGAACTCACCCACCATGGCAGAACAGCCACGCCCTCCAATGCCATCTGGCCACACATTCAACATGGACTGATAAACCAGGCAGTATCTTAGGCCCTGGTGACAGTGTCTTAACTATGAACAGCACAATCATGGGCCCTGCTCTTGCTGTGTGCAGCACCAGCGGGTGACATCAGAAAGCCCAGGGCATCAGGTGATGTCTCCTGAAGGCAGTGAAAATAATGGCATGCAAAGGGAACAACAAAGACATTCCTGGAAGAGTTTGGAGGCCCTGCAATGTGACAGCAAAGCATGCGGAATGAAAGGCTGGATGTAGAGATTGAAGGTGTCTGGAAAAGGGAGGACCAGAAGACAGAGGTCCTCACAGTCACAGTAAGGGCTCCAGACAGTGGTGGCGAACATACAGCACATGTGCTGAAGCGGGCTCTTTGGATCACTCAAAGCTCCAAAAGTTTTGCCGTCACTGCTCTAGCCCTTATCTTCTAAGGCCCAGGGAAGGGCTTTAAACTGTGGAGTTATTTTAAATTTAAAGGCCATTGTGTGATGAAAGAATAAAGCCAGAGTAGCAAGATAGGTCAGGAGATGTTGCCATTACCCAAGCAGGGGATGTCCGGGGCCTGGACTGTAATGAGACAAAGTGCGGAAGAGGTGAAGGGTACTTCAGGAGTCCCCAGCACAGTGCTGTGCTGCAAATGGTCAACAACAGGGCCTTGCGGGCCAGTATCAGCTGGCTCCAGTTCACCTCAGGCCTAGGGGCTGGCTGGGAGCTGAGCCCAGGGAAGAACACAGGTTTCTGGCTTGAGCAGCTGGTGGGTGCTGCTGCTATTTCCTGTGCAGGGGGAGAGACTGGCCTTGAGTTTGGGATGGCTGTGGGTCTCCCACACATGCACATCCCCAGGGGATGGAGGAAAGGGAACAAGGTCAGAGGATCTAAGAAGATTATACACACAGGACCTGTTTGGGGACCCATGGCTCTCTGGGGCTAGGAGGGCTAGGGACCAGCACATCTCAGAGGACCTTGTAAGGCAGGGCTGAGGATGTGGGCCCCGGGCCCGAGTCCTGCCTTTCTCTGGGGTCCCTAAGGAGCCACAACTCTCAGCATATCCCACAGTGGGTCAAGTGTCTGGTGGCCAGGACTCCTGGTGACCACTCTTCAGCCAGCTCACCAGGAATGGGCCTACTTTGCCCTAATAAAGGTGCATTCTTGCCATGGGATTATCAGGAAATAACTGAGTCATGCTGGAGCCTGAGGCCAAGGAGGCTCCACAGAGGGGCCGTCTGTTTGCCAGAGAAGTGCCAACCACAGCAACTGGTCTGGCCCTGTGTTAGGTGCCCCAGGGACAGAAATGTGCAGCACGTCCTTCACTGGACCCCATCAGGCCATCGGAGGCAGCCAGTGGGGCAGCCTCATTACGGTGGTGGCCGGAATGAAAGATAATGATCTGTCCAGCTCTAGCTGGCCTCTGGATGTGTTGTTGCAGCAGCAGCGTCAATTACTAAGCTGGCCTGTGGCTGTCAGACTTGTCACAGCCATTGCCTGTGATACCCTGAAGGGCTACAAAACTAAATCCGTCTTAGTGGGTGATTCTTTGAAGTGCCCCCCTCCGCCCTCCCTGCAGGCTGCTCTGTCCTGAGAGAGGCACTCCAGGCTCCCCTAGGGACAGTGGGGCTTCTGCCAGCAGGACTGAAAAAGATGGCTCAGGGAAGGATCCTTGGCAGAGCTCTGCAGACGGCCACACATGGGCGATCAATGCTGTGCCCCTTCAGAGGGGTCCCTGAGTCCGGACAATGCTTCCTCCCTCTCAGTCCTGATTCAAGCATGGTAGATGGGCTGAGCTCCGGGCTGCTTCAGTCTCCAGTGTCTTCTCCAGCATTTGGAGAACACTGAGAGACAATGGCATTCCAGGGGTTACCCTGTGAACCCCCAAAAGCAGCACCTCTGGCAACCCACAGGTTGTAAGGACAAGGCCAGGGGGACTGCAGGTGTGGTGAGAAGGTCAGTCTAGCTATTTTCTGCCAAGAGTGTGGAACACTCCATATTTGAGAGGAGAGAGTACTCTCACTGGGCAGGTCTTGAACTTAAGTCAGGTCCAGGTATAATAGGCTGGGCAAGAGAAGCTCAGGAAACTTCTCGCCTGAAGATTTGGCTGGCTTCTCTGAGGGTTAAAACCCTCAAGGACAGATACTGGTATGGCCTTGGCATGGCAGACTGCTGTGGGGATACTGCCTTCCTTGGATACTGCTCCCTTCTGAATGACCCAGCCCTTGCTCTGCCCAGAGGAACTCTTCCAGGCAGCAGCAAACCCCACCAGAGCAACCAAACGGACCTACTGCAGTGGCTCCAGGACCATCCTGGGGATCTCTGATGGCCATCCTCCAAATGGGACTGGGCTCCAGACCTACACCACACACTCTTACAGACCCACAGTAGCAGCAGGTCCCGGAGAGATGGCAGACCTGGGGTGCAAACTGCATGGCTGAGTAGGGGACAAGCGATAGGGGGACTCGCAAGTGCTGCAGGTTCAGAGGGACTTCTGGAGACAGCTCAGAAACAGCTAATGGCAGGGAAATGGACTGGGATGATGACATCATGAGTGGGTGAGGGGTGCTGGGGCCTGACCTTAGGAGGGTAGACCAGGACAAGGGGAAGGTAGACTTATAGAATCACCAAGCAGGAGGGCCTAGTGAATCAGGGATGTGAGGATGAAAGTGAGGGAAATATCTGGGGGACCCCTCCCAGTATCCCTCACAGAGAAGGAAGCCTGGGAGAATGGAGGAGCTGGTGTGAGCAAAGACCAACCCGGGGTCACACTGAACCTGAGATACAGGTTTGAGAAACACTTGTGGGAAGAACTCACAGTAGGCAACAGTATGGAGTATGGGTGCAACTAGAGTCTGTGTGGCTTTGTATCTAGATGTCCCCTCAAAGTCTCATGTGGCCATAGGTGGGGGTTTTCAGAGGTGGCTGGATTTAGAGTGCATGATGCTGGGATTAGGGCACGATGCTGGAATTGATTCATGATATCACGCTAGGATTAAAGCTGCCCCACCTTGGGTGTGAGTGCTACCCGCCCTGAGGGTGGGTAGCCTGAATAAGATGTGAGGGACAGAGAGAGGATCGTTGCTTGTCCCTTGTCACTTGTTGGTTGCTGCTTGCTGTCTTTTTGCCTGCTGCCTGCCGTGAACTGTTTCTCCTCTGCCATGCCACCCAGCCTTGGAGCCAGCCAACTATGAACTGAAACCTCCTCAAAGTCTGAGCCAACCTTTCCTCCTTTAACTTTGGGTGTAATGGATTTTGTCTCAGCAAAAAGAAAAGTAACTGACTGTTATCCAGTGTATCCCAGCTTTGGAAGCAGCACAGACACAAACCATACGACAGCCTTGAAACACACCAACATCCCCAAATAATGCTGCTCTCATTAGGTCTGAACACAAGAACATTAAGCAGAATCAAACACCGCAAATGTCATCCAGAATTTTCACACTTGTCATGTATACTTAGACTGTGTGGAAGTCTTCTAAGGAAATCCCTCAAACAAGGTCCCTTCCCCCACCCCGGTCTGCTTTCCTCACCAGCATTTTGGGGATGTCTCCGTCTGGGAGAGGCATCGTCTGCAGAGAACTCGATGCCAGGGTTTGCCTGGGGGGCGGTGCAGAGAGGCTTCTGGGCCATGCAATACACTGTCTGAGGTTCCTGAATACTCCTCTCAAGGCTTAGCAATTCTCTTCTTAGCCTCTATCTGCACATCTGCAGCAAAGCCCCGGAAATTAGACCTGGCTGGCTTTGCAAATAGAATATGCTCACAGTGTAATGGTTGGCTAGAAGGTGGCTGGGGTCATCATGAAAGAAGAGTTAAAGATGTTCTGAGCTGTTTCCCTGCTTCTCTTGAAATCCAACCAGTGCAGCTGCTCTCAGAATGAAGCTCACGGATCACAGGCAGGGAGGCAGCCCCTCCCACTGCTGCCTGCATTTTTGGAGGAATTAAGAGTCTAGATCACCAGGCAGGTGTTTGGGGCCCCTCCCTGCAGTTGTGAAATGTGTTATTCCAGGGAACAAAAGCAGCCTGGCTCTTGTCTTTGGCCTTCTACACCTAAGCATGGTGGAGGTGCAGAGCCACCCACGTATGTGTGGGTGGGGCTGTCTTCTCTGGAATTAATGATTTGCGAACATGGTGAGAACAGCTTAGCCCACTGAGGCATCTTCTGCAGGATTAAACGTCACTCCTTCTAATGACTTGATTTATGTCTAGAGGTTTATAGCTCCAAACAAAATACTGCGATGATGGCAATAAATCACAAGGGGGATGCTTATAAGAGCAACAAGCATGTTTTGGTTTGTTTGGGAGTTGCTTGCAAAATGAGGGACTGCTGGGTAACAGCATGTGTGGCAGGCAGGGTGAACATAGGACACAGATGGTGTCAGGCAGTGGGGAACTTCAATAGGGATGTCAGAAGACTTCAAATGCTTGAGGCTTTGGGGAAGTATTCCTGGTTGGAGAAGCCAGAAGTTTCCAGAAAGGCACTATTCTGAGCTTGGAAGGCTGCACATGCAGCCAAACATCCTGGAAATGTCATTTTCAGCTTTTGGTCAATACTCTCTGGGGCACCCTCAAGTGAGAAGTGCAAGACTAGGCCAGGAGAGAATGGCTCTGCAAGGCTGAGTTCCTCAGAAGAATGAGGACAGGCTGCAGACAGGTGATGCCTTGGCTGGCATCGCTAAGATGATTAGCAAAAACTGATCCATGGAGACCAGGACTCTCCTCTGTGCAGCAAGAGCTCAGAGGAGTTGAAATCCACTTCAAAGACTGCCTCCAGCACAGATCTGGACACAGCACGCAGGCTCTGGCCAGAAGTCTGGGAGCATATGAGCCTCCTCCAAGCTAAAACTAATCTTGTCCTTGGAATCAAAACAGAGGGAAAGCGGACAGAAGAAGGTGGGACTGAGGCCAAGTTTCAGACCAAGATCTACTTATCCTAGCAGAACACATCTGGTACCAGACAGATGTGTCCTTGGAAGAGCCCCATATCCCAGAATGCTGTAGCAAAGACTGTGCCCTTAAGAGGTCATGGTCCAGGGTAGCTCAGGAATGCCAGGAAAAGTGGGGAATACTGGGAAAAGTGAACCATGACTAGGTATGTGGTCTCAGGGTGCAGGTAACTGAGAGATATGGATGAGAGAGTCAGAGTAGGGTTCAGATACTGCACAAGAAGTGTCTTCCATGTCAGATGCGATGGAGAACTGACGATGGGGAGATGCACCTTTGTGGCAGGTGGGATGGTGTGTGGATTGCAGGTGGTATGACGGTGCATGGGTGGTGCATGGATGTATGGGTCGTGGGTGGATGGTATGGGGTGAGTGGATGGTAGGTGGATGGTACACAACTGGTGAGTGGATTTCGTGTAGCAAGTAGGGGATCAAGATGGGTGGTGGTTGGTACTTGAGGTCTTGAGGGGAAAGATTTAAGATGGAGATCCACAAGGTCTGGAGCTGTGCAGGTAGGTAGCAGGAGGGACACACAGCCTGGACCAGAGATGTGGAAGCCGCACATTCACGGGCCCCCTTTAGCTTTTATCGTGGTTGGTAGGAAGGCACTGAGTAGCAGGGAGGTTAAGGACTTCACCCTCATCCACACTGCTGGTTCAGTGGTGGCAGAGGCCAGGTCTAGCTCAGATCTGACTGCATATACTGGTTTTTACTTTTAGCTGATACTGCCTGCCAGTGCATGGGCACAGGGGCCTGGCCAGCATGGGGACAGGAAGTGGGAAAAGGGTCACAGAAAGTCTCCCACTACTATTCCACCAGTGTCACACAGTCATACTCCAGTGCAGTCTCACTGGTAAAGGTGCACTCTCTAGTTGTACCATTCTCACAGGCCAGAGTGACAGGAAACTTGGGCCTCCCTGGCCTTCTCTGGCTTCTTTGACCCTAGGAAAGGTAGCATACATGATAAAGGAAAGGAAGGACCCCCCCAGACACCCCCATGAGCCTCCAGTATATCCCAAGCCACTGAGGACATTGCCTCTTTCAATACTGAAAGCAACTTCCAATGTCAGAAGACAAAGCTTCTATCCATCTTTGATTAAAACAGAGCAAGAAAAAAAAGCATTGTTTGTTTTATAAAGTCTGGCAAATTTTGATAATGAAACCTTTAGAATATATAATTTGGAAACCTTTCTAATTCCAGGCAGATAAGGAATGACGGTAACGTATTTCAACTTCAGAAGCAAATATAACCTTTTATCACCTAATTTAACAATGTTGCTGCCGAAATATGTTAGGCAAATGTAAAATGCTATTTAAATGATAAAATACATTGTCTCAGATGGCAAGGATTTTAATTGCCACAAGCAGAGTCCAAACACGCTTCCACGCCAGCCCTGACAGACACGGCTAATAACAGGGCGTCCCTAACGAGCAGAGGCAGAAAGGGTCAGCCTGACTGCCACCGTCTCCCCTGGGAACTGCCCACACCCGACAGCTGTCCAGGCTCAGCGGCACTCATCAACATCACTCCCTTGTGAAGTATGAATTGGTTCAGATATTAATATTAATCGGCCAACACATTAATATTAATCAGTTAATATATACTTCCCATGACAACAAGAGATAAAGGAATCTTATTATGTGGTGGATCAGGGAACACGGAATATCTAAGTGGATTTCCTCGGGACGCACAGCATAAAGAAGACTAAGCCTCTTAGGCGTGTTATCTCTGCAGAGAATGGAGCCGGGCTCACGAGTGGGCAAAGTAACAAGCAGGGAAAACGCAGTGGGAGCGATTTGCTCTCCACAGGCGGGGGGAGGTGCTTCCTCCAGTCAGGGAGGCTGGGGACTGGTTGGAATGGGCAGCTCCCACATCCTTTCCTCTCAGGGTTCCAGCAACTGCTGCAGAAAACCTTACCCAGGCCCTGGGCGGTCAGGGGCCCCACAGCAAGACACACGACTCTATCCTCCTAGCCACAAGGACTTTTCCCTCTTGGTCTTAGGGGAGGGGAATATTGATTCTGTAATTTTTCAGTTTGGGCCCCTGGTACATGCCAGGCTCTGTGCTGAGGATGCGGGGTAGAAAAAGAGATGGTGTCCACTTTGTGGGGCTTCAACGGGGTAAGTTTTACCCTCCCTGTTTGGCAGTGGAGCACTGAGTTGCAGAGAGGCTAAATACTTCACTCTTGTCCACACTGAGGACCCAGTGGTTGGCTGAGCCCAGGTCGAGACCAGATCTGACATCATAAACTGCTTCTAACCTTTAGCTGATATTGCCTGGAAGTGCCTTGGGACAGGGGCATGGCCAGGCAGGGGATAGGATGGAGACAAGGGGCAGGAGGAGGATCACAACGGGTGTTCCACCACTATTACACCCGTGTCACACAGTCGGAATGGACCCAGAGTCTTGGCCTTGGGCAGCCCACACTGAGGTCCCGGGGAGGCCAGCTGGCTGGGGGTAAGGGGAGGAGACAGAGGATCAACCCATGTGCACAATGGCTTGCAGTCTGTCTCCACAGGCAAAGGCACATCTGAGCACAATTAACATTTAAAGCACTAATTATTTTACTTGGGCGTCTAAGTCTGAGCATCCTTTAATTTCAGTTTAATTGGAGAAAAATGGTCATCAGTTATTGAACAGCGGGAGGCAGCTCCATGCTTCCCTTCGCAGTGCAGAATGGGGAATCAGCCTACACATGAGGTGCTGCAGCAGCTGGGACCGGCGAGGGTGCAGGGGTGTGGTGGGAGGTCCCAGGTACCCTGCCCCCGTCATCCCCGACATCTACTGAGAAAGCTTTCTGGCCAAGTTAGTTACTCGCCTTTTTGTCTTTTCCATTTTGTTCCATTTTCTGCAACAGCATCGGTTGCAACAGAAATGGGATTCTTATTACGAAGAGGACTTATGACTTCCCCATCACACCCCTTGTACTTAATAATCTGAGCTCAACATGAAATGCTCAAACCCTCCCTTGCTAGGCTGGCTGAGCTGGCAAGGGGAGTGCATTTGCCTGTTGTTGAGGGGCAGGTGTGCTGTCATGGAGGAGAGGGTGGGTCTGAGGGTTACTGGAACTTCCTCTCCCTTTCCCTGATTTGGAGTTGGGCGCTTGGTGCCTGGGGTCTCCTGGGACACACTAGAGACTTTGGTGCTGACACTGGAAAACTAAAAAGAATCTTTTATTTTGCTTTTGACTATTTTCACTCTTTGGTCCCTTATGGGGAACCTATTAAGAAAAATCAGTATTCTAGATCCTTAGTGGGAAGGCGACCCTCAGGGACCTGGCTGCTGGCTCCTCTGGTGGCCTCTGGGGATGGCCTGGCTGGTGGTCTGGGGATGGGTGGAGTAGACAGGGGTGTTCCAGCACCCGGAGGTGCTAACTTTCTGGCTTCTCCTCCAGATGGTTCTCAGGCCCAGGCCCTATCATCATGAGGGTAGCTGTACAAGAAATGAGCGAGAAATACTGTGGTCTGTTCTGTGTGTGCCTCTGCTGGTGACCAGGGCCCCTGCAAAGTTATGGAGCTTTGAGCTCTGGAGAAAGAGAACTCAGCCATGACGCTACCAGGGCAAATACTAGATAGCACACCCCTGCCCAAGAGCACCTCTTCCAACACCAATATTCAGCCGTACTAAATCTTCCTCAGTGATGCCTTCAGTGGCTTCTATGACCCACACTGTCATCACCCCACAGGATACCCCCATATCTATCTTCCTTTGTTCGCTCAGCTTCCTGCATCTTCTCAGGAGAGTTCTCACCTTCTCAGGGTTCTCCCAGACCTGAGCCCTCTGGCCTACTTTGGACATTTTGATCCCCCAATCATGCCAGTTTCCTGGACTGGCCTGGCAAAGGCTCACAGGTGTACAGAGGACCTCATATCCTGCAGGTGACAGTTTGTGGACAGATGCAAAGCAGCAATCAGTCAGAGAAACAGAGTGCCTGCCAATGGCAGTTGCATAAGGCTTGTAATGGCACAGGCACTTGGTGAGCCAGTGGCCACAGTGCTAGGCAGAATCCCAAAGTGATCTGCTGAATGACTGGAGTGCTCAAAACACAAGGGCTCTTCCTGCTCTCAGAGCACCGAGCCCCACCCTCTACCAGACAGGGCATCTTGAGCGGGACTGCCCTGGCTGTTCCCCCTCAGTTTCTTCCCATGTCCTATCTGGTGCCCTCCGGAGTGTGAGCTCCCAGCCTGGCTTCCTTAGACTTTGCACTCTGCCTTTAGTCCAGATGCCTGCGCCTCCCTCCTTCCCTAGGGCTGGCCACAACTTTCCCTGGGGTAAGCGCCCTCCTTCCTCCTCAAAGGCTCTGCCAACTTCCAGATTACTGAAGGGGCCCTCAAGGAAGAAAGTCTGAGCTGTGAGAGGTCCCAGAGAGCCTGGGCCAGCAGAACTTCACCTGCCTTCAGCCTCAGTTTCACCACCTCTACAAGGGGGACTCTCAGGCTTTTGATCCAAGGCCACATGCATCTTGTGGAACAGATGATGACGTGAACAATGTGGCCCACAGCTGGGTGACCCTGCACCTTCTCTCCCCAGCAAAGACCACAGACAAAGCTTTAAGTGGAAATAAAACCTCAGGGAAATCGGGCTCTGGTGAACGGAACCTGGGGCTGATGGAGGGGTGGAACTGTGAGTCTGCTCAGTGGTGGCAGGAGCATGGGTGGTAGAACCAGCCATTGTAGCAGAAGCTGTGACTTCACTTCTCACCAGCTGTGAGGCCTTGAGCAGGTCTGGACCTACCCAGACCGTGTATTTCCTCACATGGAAAATAGAGAGGATGGTAGGAGTGGGAGTGGGTGGAGATTATGCGAGGTAGGAAGCAGACCACTCGGGCCTGGGCATTTTCAGAGGAAGTCTGAGGTCCTAGATGGTGTTGACCAGGCAGTGGGGATGATCTAACTTTGTCAAGTGCCTCTGGGTCAGAAGGAAATTGGCTTTGGGTGAGCAGGGACAGCAACCTCTGGGCTTATGGGTGGTGTGTGTGGGGGTCTGTTGCAGCCTCCAGGCAGCAAGTCCTTCTGTTTCTCTTGCAGAAACTTGAAATCCTCACCCATAGACCACATTCCTTGTCCCCCAGAACTCCTTCAGAGGAGCTCTGTAGTCACAAAGGTGGGCAAATACAGAGGGAGTCAGGAGACCTGCCTGGTCTCCAGCAAATCCATATCCCACATGTGCCAGTGAAAACAAACCGAAGCTTCCAAGGCTTCCTTGGAAAATGTTTTTGTCAGGAAACATTTCACTTATGTGAAAGAAAGTATGCAACAAATCATCTATACATTATAAAGGGTAATAACAGGGCCAGAGGTGTAGCTCAGTGGTAGAGCCTTGCCTACCACTCATAAGGTTCTAGGTTTGTGCCCAGCAACCCCTTAACACTAACAAAAGCAACAACAATACAAACATCCAAGGATGCAGCACCCAGCTGGAAAGAGAATGGCATTGAAGGTCTCTCTGTGCCCCTATCACACAGCTTCCTCCTACACCTGCTAGAGATAATCACTGCAGAATTCTGTGGCCACCATCCCTAACTTACTGTATTTTTTTTGCATGTTTCTATCTGTAAGTGATCTATTGCTTATTTTTTACATGGAAGCTTAGAGTTGGATGCAATGAAAATATTTACACCACAGAAATTGGCAGTTCTACAAATTGAGGCTTTCTTTTCCTCTTCAACCTGCCTCAGAGAATGGGACCTGCACCAGTGTGTGAATGGTGGAAGGCGACCTCCAGAGGAAGATGCCACCTTCCTGGAGAGGACACTGCTGTCAATTGAGGTTGAATGCCTGATTAAGGGCACAACTGTGAATTTCTGACAGTCCTATATTCCCAGTGCTGGGGGATGGGTGTTACCTCCTAACATGGGACTAACATGTGGGGTACCCACAGTTTCTACTATGATAAGTTACAGCAAGGTCCAGACTAGAAGTGACCCCACAATTCTGTCCCCTCATTTATTATTCTATGGTTCACTGTATTTACAGACCATTCCCTGGAGTCAAACACATGCTTACCAGAACTCTTCCCAACCTGAAATTATTTATGACTTGGCATTCAAGGAGGAAAAGCAATTTTCTCGAAATGTCTGATGTCATAATATATAGTCCGTTTGACATGCATGTGCCAAAATGGATTGCTCTGTAGGTCTGCCCATCGATTACTATTACCCTGAATTAAAAAAGGAGAATTAATATTGCTTGGCAGGATGCTAACTCGAGTAGCATCCAGAGAAAATGTCTAGAGCATCTTATAGAAAATACAAATGCCTTGGAAGAAAGAACAGATCCCATCAGTTGTTTGGACAGATCATTATTTCCTTGAGTCTTCTGCTATGTGATGCTGGAGTGAAGTCTGTGCTCTTGGTTCCTGGAGCTCATGTCCCAGTTCCCTTCCAGATGCATGGCTGTGTGTACATCTCTCCTGTCTGAACTTCACTAGGGACAATACTGCCTGGGTCCAGGCATGCTGTGACTAACTGAAAGAACATGTCCGCCATGAATGGATAAATGAAATTATGTCACATCTATACAACTTGTCCCCATTACTTGTCCATAAAAATAAACAAATTGTGGCCCTGAAGCAAAGCCAACAGATTGCTATAGCTGCTGGTTTCAAACAGGAGCCTAAAGAGAATTCTTTCTGTGGTCTGTTGGCCACTTCAGAACTTTGGAAATGGAATGGTCAATTCATCAGAAAGAAATAGCAGGTGAGTGTGGCGGACTTTAGGGGGCCTACAGGAGAGAGACCCTGGCGCCTTGGGACCTGCACCATGCAGTGACTCGGGGTGCCAGGAGCACAAGGAGCTCCTCCCTTCTCTGGGGGGCGGCTGTGAGCCTGCCGGTGTGGGCTGAGAATCAAACATCTCATGTCATCCTGTCCCCCATTCCGTGTGTCGTCCCTCCCCCCACTTAGCAAGTGGGAGCCAGTGAACTACACATCTTGTGAAAAGATTGGCTATGTTATTTAGTATTAACTTCCTGTATGCAAAGATAGGACAACTATTAGGAAGAAAACAAGAGACAATATGATAGATAGTGAAGATCTCTGGTTGTCTAGCTTTGAAATGTATGCTTTCTTATGTCCCGTTCTGTTCTGTTTTGTTGTGTTTAATTTTACCCCCTTTAAAGTAAATTTAAAAAAATAAACAAATTACCAATAAACACACCAACATAGTTGAATCCTGCGATTGTTTAAGTGAGCAAAATACATCAGATATTACAGAGTAGAATCTCAATGATATGAAATTCAAGAATAATCAAAACTAATTTCTGGCAATCAGTGGTGACCTAGGCATGTGGTGGGGACTTGAGGAAGCAGGACATGAAGGAATGTTCTGGAGTGAGAGAAATGCTCCTTTGGGAGATTTGTCAAAACTTACTCACTTCAATAAATGTGTTTTCTTGTTTATAAATTATACTTCAATTAAACTGACAGAAAACTCTGTGAACATATTTTAGAACTCTAAAGTGCCACGTTAAAAAAATGCTATTTCAGTTTTACAGAGATCTTGCTTGTGTCTCAGAAACCAAATGGCAACACTTGGAAAGGCTTTTCATAAAACTGAAAAAAAAAAAAAAAGAAGTGGGTTCAATCACACCAGCTACAGTTAATTTTCAGTAATCCTCAACCAGCCAAAGCAATGTCAGAAACCTCCCCCCACCAGACAAAGGAAGCCCCAGTCATTCCTTGATCAGTGTGGGATGAAGAAGGAAGGTTAGGGGGTTCCTAGGGGCCAGAAATGATGGGTGGGGAGACTGGGACGAGGTAAGATTGTAAATGCACAGTCACAAAGCTCACAGCTGAGTCTGTCTCCTGAGATCACGCTCCACTGGAGAAAGCCAGCCCATCCAAGTTTGCACCTCCTTTCCCAGCTGCTGATTTAAATAGGGTAGAAAAGCCCAGCCCCCTCTGCACATTCGGGACATCTCTGCAGCACCATCCCAGCCTGACTTCTGCCTCTACCTACTCCTGTTTCCTTCTCTTTCTTTCTCTCACAGGTATTGATCCAAGGGCCCCTTCCACCTCACCCGCCATGCACCCCATGCACAAAGCACTTCTTGCATGTGCTCAGAGCCTGTCATCAGTGGTCTGCGAGGGCAGATGCTGAGACAAAATGTTAGAGTCGAGTCACTTGCCTGTCAGTAAGCAAGGAGGACCCCAGGACTGGTGGAAGGTGGTGCACAGAGAGCTCCTGGCAAGAGGCAGTAATGTAACTATTAAAATGTTTGAACTAGGCAGAAAGAGGAAGGAAATGCTCTGATGTGCACATGAAGGTTGAAACATATGGGACGAACACTAACACGGTGACAATGGATTGGCTGGGAACCTATAAAGAGATTCTAATCTTCTGTAAGAAGAGTGGTTCCAGGACTTACTGGTGAGTAGCAGCACTTCAGAAGGTGAATTCTTGGTAAGGTCAGGCACCTGATGGAGAAGGAATAGGACCTTGATAAATGGAATGAGTGTCTGCATGTGTGAGTCTGGAATGTCCAGATTTCCCTAAATCCTCTGGGCTGCAGAAGTATCCTGTCCTCTGCAACACAGGCTGACGCTTATCCTTTACCTGAAGCACTGCAGACATTTCTGCTGTATAGACAGTACCTACCTCTCACACCTTGTCTCCACTAGACCAATAACTATAAAAGGTGATTGAAAAATATAGTAAATGTTTAAATTTAAGAAAAACTTATTACAGTAAGAGGCATATTACCAAAAATGATGAGACAATTGTGCTCAAAGTGAAGGGGACAATTCTGAGTATGCTGAGGAAGTTTATATGTAATAATATGTCTTTCAACTTAAATATTAACTGTATTTTTAATCAACCCTTTTTGATCAAACATTTATGGTAATTTCTGTCAAATAAAAACATTACAGTGCATGCTCATCAATCTTATTCACTGGATCTGGCACTGCAGGACTGCTGGCTCTGCCTCAAAGTCAAAATGATCATGAAAGGTAAACATTTTGCATCAGTCTAGGACACTGAGGCAGCCATGACTGCAATAGTGCAATTAAGACACAAAAGAGGGCATCTAGAGCTGCTTCAATTAGCAAGAATGATGGGTTTGGTGTTTTAGAAGAGAGGGGGGAACATTTTGAGGGAAATGAAGGCAATGAGTCTTCTATTGGGATAAATTTTTAAAGATTTAAACAATCACTGTAGTTTTTGAAAACCCCTGGTATAGTTAAATCACAACATAACTCAGCCAGCAAAGTGCTGGATTTGTAAGAGAAGAAAGGAACATATCCCGAGAGAGGTGAAGGAGTAGGAGAGCACACACAGAACTCAGTGCTGAGGCTGTGAGGGAAGAGAGCGGAACACAAAGTTGGATACAGGGGAATGGACAGAGGAGCATTCTCCTGGGACATAAGGTTTGAAAGCTCAGCGAGACCCCAGAAGACAATGCATACACACTGCTAGGATGCTTCTTACAAACTCAGAGAAAGTGATGGCTCACACTAAATGAAGCAGAAATGAAGGCTGAATTGCTATGGCAGATAGAGGAGGAAAAGCAAGAAGCTCACAGAAATAATCACGCCATAGTGGACATACTGTGTACTATAAAAGGCTGAGAGACCCACTGCTATGTGTTGTGGGACACCTGGCATTACTTCCTTTTGTAAAGCAATACAAAAGGCACTGGTGACAGACGTGCCAGCATGAAAAAGAAGTTCTCTCAGGCCTCTCCTTGTCAGGACAGGATTGGATGCTGAAGATGTCATTACAGACCTGGCTTCCCTGATACTGATGGGAGATAATAGGATCCTGAAATAATAAAAACTAGATGGTGGTGCTTGGCATAATCAAAGCATGCACACTTACACCAGTGGGCAGCAATGTCAGTCAAGAGCAGCTCTCTTGCAGAGAGCTATGAGATGTTTAGTAGAACAGAGCGTCCCTAAGGGCCAGAGTGATGGGCAGCCAATGGGGGTACTCACTAATACATACAACAAAAACAAACCAAGGAGGAATGATCAGGAGGCAGATGGCAGGTGTCACAATAAAAGAGCACAACTCCTTGCCCAGGTTTCAGATCAGACTCAGCAATCAAAGGACAAGTCAGGTCCCCAAGAGAAAGAGCTCCATGACATCATGGTAAATGTACAGGGTGACATTTCCTCAGTCTTCCCCCAAAGTGACTCACAGTTGTTTATTTGGATAGGTGCACATTGAGGGAAGGAGAACATGTAAACATGTCTAGATTTGGTACTAGTGGACATTTACACCAGGGGATTTTGCCTCTGGGAAATGGAAAGGTCACAGTGGCTTCTGGTAGAGTGACAGCATATGGAGCAAGTAACAAATGGTCTGAGTCTAGCTGGTTCTGAGAGTTCTATACTCCCACCTGGTGACCCTCCTCCCCTGTCCCTGTATGTATAGTCAGGATAGATACATACAATACTTGGCAGAACTGCAGTGCCTTGCACTTGTGGGATAAGAACTACAAGAGTAGGAAGTACCTAGTGTACGCCTTTGAAAGTGACTCTCTGTCTCAAAATATTAAATCAAACACAATTTTACTTCTTTGGGACTCTGTAAGGATTTGTGTTACTTTAAAAGACCTAAAGGACACAGAGGTAGTTGTCACCATCAAATCTCCACGTAATTCACTCATCTAGTCCTTACAAAAGACAAATGGGCCTTAGGAGAACACCACAAATGCCATGAAGCCATAGCCTGAACTGCAACTATAGTATCATGTATGCTCTCTTTTCTAGGGAAGAGTTACATGATTTCAGGTAAAGGATGTGCAACCACTGGTCAAAAAGAAAGTAGAGATGGCTCATACTGGCTTGGAATGGATAGCGGACATTTATATCCAGCATTATTTTAGCTCTCCCTTCCACTGCCATAATGCAATCCTAGTAAGCTTCAGAGTTGTGTGGACACATCTCTGCCTCAAGGTCTGCCTTCCCAGGGAACACAACATGCAACAAACAGAATGGAAATACAGGTTCGTAGGCAAAAGGCAAGCTTGGTTCAGGGACAGACAGCACTGAGGTTACAGGCAGAGCTGACTCAGGCAGAATCACAGTAGACAGAAAAAGGGTAGCTTTTGGCTGGGGTCTAAGATGGGCCAACAAGCAGAGCAACTGACACTTAGGTGACCAAAACCAGAGTGAGGGTTGGTACCACAGACTGTGGTGGGGACTCAGCCAACTGAAGAAGAGACTCTTTTCAGAACCACGGACAGCTCCCAGTGTTGCAAGCTGGGCTTTAGCCCACGTCCTGTTCTCTGGGATAGCAAACCTGTAGAATGGGAAGGTGTGAAGTCTTTAATACAGTGGACAATCTATGTGAGGTCCTGGGCATCAGCATGATCAGCTGACATGACCACAGCTGGCTTAGCACCACAGTCAGTGCCTCGTGGTCCTAGTGTTCAGAAGCCAAGATTTTTACATGGGCACCCTACATGATATCGGTTCTAAGGCTTGTACAAAAATAATTTATTCCTAGAGAGGTTCAAAAAATAATTAATCTCTAGAGAGGTACAGTTTCTAGTGGAAAACAAAGGTGTGTGGACGTGGGATGGCCTTTAGGGGTCTCTGAGCTTCCTTGAGTGGTGAGCTAAGTAAGAGAGAGAGAGAGAGAGAGAGAGAGAGAGAGAGAGAGAAAGGGAGAGAAAGAGACAGAGATAGACAGAGATAGACAGAGACAGAAAGAGCAAGAACCCAAAATATTAACCCACTCCCTCAGATCACTGACTGCAACCCTGTGCTGTGGTTCAGTCTCAGGGATCTGCCAACGTGGGTCTGTTTCAGAGTGATTCTCCTCATAGAAGTTAGTTCACTAATGCTCTGAAGTCTGGTCACAGTGCAGGAGGGTGTCTTTGTCCCATAACCAACTTCTTCTGGCACCTGACCACTCAGGCCACAGGGAAACCTGAGGGCCTCCATGGCCTGGGATTTTGTGTGACACATGATTTTCAAGTCATGGTTCTGCAAGTTGCAGGTACCTGCAGCTCTGAAAAAGTTCTTATGGGTGAGGGGAGAGTCACCAAGGAATCCCACAACTCATTTGCAGTACTCTTAGAGGGACTGTGTAAGATTTGCTCCTACAAACCAGTTTGAATTTCTCTACTCAGAGCTCCTAAAGTTATTGGACAGTTCCAGCACAGGCTTACATTTGTATCTAATTCCAGGACAAGTTACAGGCATTTATTACATATATTTTAGAAAATATTTTTTGAGACAAGATTTCACTGTGTAGTCTAGGCTGGTCTTGGACTCAATATGTAGCTGAGTCTGGCCTCAAACTTACAGCAATCCTCCTGCCTCAGCCTCCCAGATACTGGGATTAGAGGTATGGGCCACCACAATTAGCTTTAGAAAATATTTTTTTTTAGCTTTAGAAAATATTTTAAAGTCAGTGTTTCTTTTCTTTTATAGCACTGGGGATCATACCTAGGGCCTTGTGCATGCTAGACCAATGCTGTACTACCAAGCTACACCCCCCCCCAGCCCTAATACCATGGACCTTCAAGTTATTACTGGCCTGACAAACAAAACAACTTGAGTTACTAATGGAATTTTAGGTTTAACTTATGACCACAGTCTTGAGTTATGACCCAAACACTGGCCACTTGTGAGGTTATAAACAAAGACTACTGATGCCAGAAAAGCATCAGTTAGATACATGTGTTTTTGGATGTGATTTCAATCAGTGCTTTATGTAACTGCTATAATTGCTGGTATCAAAGTGGCCCCCAAAAAGCTAGAAAAGAAGCTAAGGAAGGAGGAGAAAGTAAAAAAAGCAATCACAATAAGAAAAAACTGCTACAGAAAAAGACAGAAATAGAAAACCTTACACCAGTTTGTAGTTCTGAAAAGGTTGAGACTTAGTGAGCCAGAAGCAGGTCTTAGTGGGCTGTAGACTCTTCTAAGGAAAGAAGGGACTCCATAAAGCCAGATTCCTGCTGTTCTTGTGGAAGGGGACTCTCCTGCCAAACAGGGACTCTCCTGCCAAATGGTAACCACCTTCTGTTTCATCCTCCCTTCCTGCAAGCCAAAGATATCAACTTGAATGGTGAGTACAGTATGAAATTGTTGTTTATGGTAAACTAGGCACATTTCATAACTTTTTGGTGAACAAACTAGGAAAATTATTGGTGTTTCTGATGTCACACACATTATATGACTTTTTTTTTTTGTACTGGAGATCGAACTCACAACCTCACACTTGCTAGGCAGGCACTGTGCCATTGAGCTATATCCCCAGTCTTAGACAACCCCTTTTTCAATTATAAAAATGTTAGTTTAGGGGTGCTTTGGGAGATTTGGAATGCATTATGGGTATTTCCATTTTTCCTTAGGGAAAAATAGTCTTGACTTACAACTACTTGAGTTACAACCAGCCCTCATGTACAAATGGATTCATAAGTCAAGGGTCCACTGTAGTTTCTTTTAAAAAGTACACAAACCAGATA
Source organism: Dolichotis patagonum (assembly GCA_004027295.1). Taxonomy (NCBI): domain Eukaryota; kingdom Metazoa; phylum Chordata; class Mammalia; order Rodentia; family Caviidae; genus Dolichotis; species Dolichotis patagonum. Next base: position 21,472 of record PVJX010011903.1, on the reverse strand, counting down.
TGGTGGAACATTCCTGTAATTCCAACACTCTGAGAGGCTGAGGCAGAAGAATCATGGTTCAAGTCCAGTCTGGGAAATGTAATGACTTAGCGAGACCTTGTCTCAAACATTAAAATAGGGCTGGGGTTGTAACTCAGTGAGAAGGCGTCGGTTCAATTTCTAGTATCAGAAAAAAGTAGACCTGAAGACTTGTTAGGAGAGTGACAAGATCCCCTTCCTTGCCTCTGCTTGGAGAGTTGTCCTCCTTGAACAGAGCAGCCCGAGTCACCACTGCCTCTGCTGCAGCTGCTTTGGCTCTGGGTGATAATTGTTGTTTGTCAGCTGAGCCCTCATCAGATGCCCTGACTGTCTCTTCCAGAGATATCCCCAGAGACTAGATATCAAGGAAAACAAAAATCTCATTTTCAACTCTTACCTAACATCAGAGAATATTAGAAGAGACGACTAAAGGTATCTTTTGTAAAAATCAACAAATACATGTGAACTCTTGGGAACCATATTTGGGGGCTGATGGAATGAGTCTCAAATCCTACACACAAGCAGATATAGTTACACACCTATGCACTCACAAATATAAGTACAGCTGAGTCCCATGCTGTGATTGGGAGCAAAAAGTAAATGAATGACTTAACATCTAATTATTAAGTCTCTCTGGGCACACAGTATAGTGTGGGATGAATAACACAAACACTGGGGTATCTGAGGATGATGAGACCCTTGGGGGGATGACGACTGGTCACTCCACCATAATGGAAGGGAAGGGAGGGATGGTTTCCTGTGTTCCTGACTTCTAGAGAATGGTGAAATAGGGATATGGAGGGTGGAGTTAACCTTTCTCTGCTTGTTAATACTCCATCCCTGTTGGAATAGTCAGCTCAGGTTGGTAATAGTCATGGCTGGGAATAAGAAGGGGATGAGATTATCTGGTTGAAGCTGGTAGTTAAAATGAAACTCTGAATCTCCATGAGTTTACATTTTCCTTGCTCTCTCTCTCTCTCTCCGCATGCTCTGCAGATGGAAATGGAGTAGGAGTCAGGAAAAATGCTTTAACTTCCCATGGTTGATGGGTTTCTGAAAGAGGGCATGGCTGAGGTGGAGAAGTGAGGCTCTATCTCCATGGACACAGCCCATACCAGGAAGCCCTTTTGGGAGCCAGAGGAGACAAGGTCCTTAATTAATTCCGGCAATCTCCTCACCTCCCACTACCTCTGTCTCGAGTCAGAAAGAGTCTGTGCACTTTCTGAAAAACTTGCACTCCATCTCTCCAGATGTCAAAGGAGAACTAATATTTATATCAGAATAATAGCACAAGGGCTCCATACTGGCTTTCTGCTTCACTTAGAGTCAGTTACTCTTTGCTTCTAAGAGAACTGAGCCCTGAAGGAATATGGGAATGTGTTTAGTCCCACTATACCTGTGGGGCACCTGGTTTGTGGCATTTTGCCAGCAGCCCCAGGACAGGGGCTCCAAATGACTTCAGATTCATGAATCCTCCTGCTTTTGTAGTTGTTCCATTTTCCCAACTAATGATTCAGCAAAGGGTAGAGATCAAATGCAAAAATATTTCAGGCAAACATTTGCAGGGCCTTGTAATTTAGCCAATCTATGACCCTGTACTCTCGTATGGGCTGGTGGTGAATGAGGGCAGAGGGTGTCACAGAAGCCCCAAATCAGCCCCGGGAAGTTCTGAGCAGTCAGAGATATGATACATTTATCTAGCAGAATGTTCTAGCTGCATGTCATATCCTCATCAAGAATGGGAAAAGGGTAATTGGATTTAAATGTCAAGATGTTCCCAGGGTAGGGTGGAAGGCACACATCTATTTTCTAGCTATAGTTTTTTTCCTCCCTTCTTGGTCTTTGGATAATGAAAACCACAACCACTTGTAGCTGAAGATGTTAAGAAAAAATTCTCTAGGACTTGGAGATAAATGTTGGTTCATAACCTAGAGGTGAGGCAAGTGGCTATCAAATGCAAAGGCCGTGAGATGGGCAGTCCAGGGTACAGTGAGAAGCCCAGGGTTTCACAAGGGGGAAGGAGCGACACAGAGGACAGGCTGAGGAAAGCTGTCTAGGACACCCATCCCGGCAGGACAGCCACACTTCAGAGAAGAGCATAACAAGCCCTGGTGGTCTCTGGGGACAATTCCCTTCTGGGACATCAGTTCTGTAGTCCTTTTCTGGATTTTGAAAAGCTGACTCTTAGGACCTAAGAGCATGAGAGGTACACAATATCCCCTTTGTCTTAGCTCTCCTCACGTCTACCCTGGTCACCATGGCAGCCAAGTTTCACTGTTGGGGACAGCTGTGAATGCATCACCCAGTGGCTGCACCTGACTAGGGAGTTAAATGACACATCTCACCTTCTTTCATGTATGTTGGGGGTCATGCTTTGGACTTCAGTCTACAGTGCCACAGACCTCCAACTTCTGTGGTATGGAAAGGGAGGTGGGAGGTAGCCAGGACATCTGCTGGGGTTAGAGAGTAAGACAGGGTCTATCTAGGCCATAACTTAACTGTGCCTCAGTGCCCTGCATCCTCAAAGCTGCTCACACGCAGTCACCCAGCTGAGTCGTCATCCCAGTTGGCCTGGCAGGCACTGGATTATGCATCCAATCTGAACTCAGGCTGACACCCAGAGTGCATTTGAGGGACCCTTTCTCTGGGGACAGCAGTTCTGGTCTAAGGAAGCAGCCAGGCACAGGTCATGCATGGGGAACTGGGTAATGAATGACTAGACCAGAACCAGTGGGGAGCCTTCCCAAGTACTCACAAGGAAGTGGGCCTCACCCTCCAGTCCAGTAGGAGGACCTGGGAGGAACCTCGGTCCACAACTGACCCTGGTTAGACTAAGGCCTTATCCCCACTCCCTAGAGTTCACAGCTGAGGAGGAGAGGCAGGACTGTTGGGACTGGGGAAGGGGCGGGAGCCAAGCAGAACTCCAGGGCAGAGTTAGGTTTGGCGTGATCAGCTCCTGGCTAGTTCACCACTGCCGACTTCCCAAAGCACACCTCTCAAGTACATCTCCAGCCTTTTCTTTGCTCTCCAATGGTCTGAGTCAGACTGGTGAGTGCTCTCAGCCAGGAGCAGTAGCCTGTTTGTTTTTTTCAGAACTAGGACTCGTACCCAGGGCCTTTGTACTAAGCTACATCCCATCCCTTTTATATTTTTCATCTTGAGACAGCATCTCTTTAAATGATTAAGTTGCCCAGACTGGATTTAAACTTGTGATCCTCCTTCCTCAGCCTCCCCAAAGCCTGGGATTACAGGTGTGCACTAATACACCTGGCCAAGCTGCCCTCTCTTTAAGAACCTTTGCCAGCTGGTGGGATGGATCCTCAGAATATGCACATCCTTAATTAGAGACCTGCAGGAGAGCGTGCTTCATTCCATTTACAGGTGTGAGTGGTCCTGCTGGTGGCAAATGAGAATGTGATTTTCTGTAACTTCTATTAAGACTGAAGTGTGGTGTGTATGGAAGGGGGGGACAGATGGGGGGCAGAGAGAGAGAGAGAGAGAGAGAGAGAGTGCTACGGAGAGAGAGTTAACCCACTGGCTGCCAGGGGGCAGGAGGTCAGGAGCAGCCAGCTTCCCTGCAGGCAGACCTTGCTCCCTCTCCTATCCTCATCCTGGCGTGCATTTGACACCTCTTCCTGTCAGTCTGCAGAGTTCTCTCCTTGAGCTCAACTGCTTGCTCTGCTTGAGAGGTGAACATTTTCAGCCTTGTCTCGATGGACGTGTCCCCTCACTCCTCTCCACACTTTGAGGCAAGCAAGGCTGCAAGCCAGCAAGGGGGTGATGGTGGTGTAGCTGTCACCGTCCCTCTCTTCATCTCTCCCCAGCCATGCTGCTTCCAGGGATGAGCTTTGTCCTCTGCCAAAGGCTGGGATTTTCTGAGCCAAAGTCAGGCCTGGCACTATTGTCTGCCAACAAATACATGGCTTTAAAAGGATGCTCCCTTCTCCCCTGGGCTGGGGGCCTCCCTGCCTGCCATTTGCTACAGCCTCTGGGCTTGGCCAGGGAGGACTCCCAGACAGACACACTACTTACTCTCTGCTTACCTTGATGCTGGGGACAAGGGATGTTTCAGGGAGCAAGTTAGGGAGGAGACATGGTTGCCAGCAGACCTCATTCCTAATTCTCCTGCAGTGTCTTCATCCACACTTTCACGGCCAGCCTCGGAGGACTCCTGGGGAGTGTGCTGCTGTGGGCGTAGAGCAGCTCTGGGGACCACAGGTAGGTCCTCACCCCCAAGCTATTGGTGCCCTGGCCGACGTACTACAGAAGCTCTTTCCTGCCTTCTCCCTTCGCTGAGCCCCCACCGCTGGGGTAACACAGAAGGCCATTCTTCTTGGAGTTGGGAGCCTAGGGCCTGGCCTGACTGGCTACCACCTCTGCCCCCACTTCATCCCCACCCCTGAGGGGTAGCAGTTCCTCGTCACACAGTGTGGGTCCCTGCCGCTCTCTTTTCATGAAGAAAGGAGCCTTGTCCTGGAGGGTCCATCAGAGCAAGACTGAGGTTCCTGGGTCTGTGCCTCCACAGAAGGCTGGGGAGTGGTGTGGGGGCCCTGTAAACCGGATGCTGGGTATGCCATATAAGGGATGTTTCAGCTCTTGTATGTTCTTTTGGCTCTGAAGCAAGGATCAGCCATGAATGATCTAGAATACTCCATCTTGTGCAGTCAGGGCTGAGGATGGCACACATGAAATGTGAGCACAAATGAAAAGTGAGCGGGGTGAGGGAAGGGAGAAAAACAAACAGAAGATGGATCTGGAAGGAAGCTTAAAGCTGAATTTCACAACTACATATTCAGATAGGTGTTCCCCAAAGAACTTTGTATTAAGGGCTTGGTTCCCAGTCTGTGGTGGAACTGAACAGTGGTGGAACCCTTGAGAGGTGAGATTTGTGGAAGGAAGTTAGGTCATTTAGGATGTGCCCTTGAAGGGGATATTTAGGCCCTTGCCTGTTTCTCACTTTTTGCTTCTTGGTGGCTATGAAGTAAGCAGCTTTGCTGCACTACCTACTCCCTGTCATGATACACTGCTTCACCACAGGTCCCAAACCAACAGGAGCTCTGAAAGTGAGCCAAAATAAACCTTTCTTCATGAATTGATTATCTCGGGTATTTTGTTATAGTACTGGAAAACTGCCTAATACATTTGGTGTTGGATTGTGATCTAATCAAGAACTTCTCTGGACTCTGTCCCTTTGTTTCTAACACAGAGCTAAAAAACTCTTGGAATTTTCCGAGTGATGAATGTTTCATTATGTTAACAAAGTGGCCAACATACAGTACTGGTGTGGCCCCAGAGACCTTCAGGATGAGAGGTAGTAACCAGAAACATTGACCGGAAAGGGTGGGAAATTTCAGTGCCTGACCTCTGAGGAACAGAGTGGCTAGGAATCACATTCAACCAATGAGTAATCCATCTGATTGCTCATAATCAATGAAGCCACAATAGAAACTCTGGGCAACAAGGCTTAGAGGAGCTCCTGGTTAAATACACGGATGTGCCACGAGGATAATGGGTCCTGGCTCCAGGTGGGGAAAAGGATGGGAGCTCTGTGTGCAAGACCTTCCAGAGCTCACTTTCAGGATATTCTTTATTTCTTTTGGTACCATGGATTGAACTCATGACCTTGTGCTTGCCCAGGCAGGCATTTGTGCCGCTGAGCTAAACCCCTGGCTAGGATATTCTTTCTAATAAACCTGTAACTGTACGCTTTGCACTTTCTTCAGTTCTATAGATCTTTCTAACAAATTCTTGATCCCAAAGGGAGGGGTTCACACAAATTCCCCTTTAGGCAACTGCTTAGCATGTGAGTGACCTGGGGACCTGCCTTGTGGCTGGTGTCTGAAGTAAGGTCAGCCTCATGCCTGGACTCTGTCCTGAACTTGCAGGGTCTGATGCTAACTCCAGGCGGACCATGTCAGAAGTGTATTGTAGTACAACTCAGCTGGGGGTGGCAGAGAACATGGGCTCATGCATTAAAAATGAGCCTCCCCATGGCCAGTGTAGAGCAATGATTCCTGTTATGAGGCCTAGACAAGAGGATCTCCCAAGTACCGGGCAAATGTACTTGACCTCATCCTTAAAGTAAGGGCAACCTCGCACTGCAGGGGACTGCTTCTAGATCCTGCAAAGAAAGAGGCAGCATCACAATGGAGCACAATGCAGCTCCCAGCTGAACTTGCAGGCCAAGCTGATGCAGCAGCAGGCCTGGCTGATGAAGGTGGAGGCTCAGTGGAGATGAAAGGGGCCTCTCCTCTTGCATCTCAATCTCTTTCCATATGGACTGAGCAGTGGCTCAGACTCTTTTGTGTCCCCAAGGTTGTGGGCAGCTTCTGGTAGAAATAGGGCCCTAGGTAGCTTGCTAGGAGAACAAAGCGTCTTCCTATATTTTCTCTGCTCATGATCTCAGAGCAAACCAGAGAATCCAGCCACACCCTCCCCCACGGGGCCACATGGGAACCTTGTCTGCTATCAGTGTTTACACGTACATAGACACAAAAAGACACATCCAGGGAATGGAAATGGGCAGCAGCACATGTCAGAGCCTCAGAGATAGCAATTGCACATCTAAGGGAAAAAGATCATGCACCTACCTAGCCCCACACTGAGCATGGTCTCCCTATCAACTCATTTAATTCTCACAGTGCCCTCTGAAGTAGGTTCTATGATATATGGTCTTCAACCTACAACCATTCAACTCACAACTTTTCAACTCTGTGATAGAAAGCAATATGCATTCAGCAGACACCATATCTTGAATTTTGATCTTTTCCCAAGGTAGTGATACACAGCATTATACATTTTTGAGGTGCTGGGCAGCAGCAATGGGCTACTATTCCTAGACAGTCACATGACCACTAGGAGAAATGACTAACTCTACAGTGTACTATGCTGCTAAGCTATGATGCTCGGTAGATCAGGTGTATTAAATGCATTTTCAACTTAACATATCTTCATCTTGCAATGGGTTTAGCGGGACATAACTTCACTGTAAGTCAAGAAACATCTGTATTAACCTTACACCCATCTCATAGAAAACTAGTTTCAGTGAAGTAAATCCCCTACCCAGTGGTTCCCCTGTTATTCTTGCCCCACCCCAACCACTCCTCCACCTAATGGCAGAATGAGCCTTTTATATAGTAAATCAGAACATGTGCTCTCCCCACGAAAGAACCTCAATTGTGTCTCCAGTGTTTGGCAGCCTCCACGATGGCACCTAATGGTCCCCACTGCTGTGAACCCGCTCTATAATCCCTTCCCTACACATGTAGGCTGGACCTAGTGACCAGCTTCTGACAGAATATAGGTACAGTGATGGGTCATCATCTGAGGTTAAATTACATAGCCACTGTGGCTTCTGTCTTGCTTCCCTGCCTCACTTGCTCAATCTGAAAGAAGCCAGCTCACATGTTGTGAGAGGAACTGAGGGAATTCTCTGGCACAACAGCCCGAGAGAGAGCGAATCCTGCCAATAGCCCCTTGGCTGAGCCTGGAAACAGATCCAAGACTGGAGGCCCAGCCCATTTCCCTCTGGGCTTTCTCTGTGTTTCCATCCAATAGGAACTGAAGCCTGGAGATCTTGGGGTACCCAAATTGTAGGGCATTCTGTTGCCAACTTGGGGAGAGCTCATCTCCCTTCTACTCACTCCTGCTAGAGAAACAGAGCAGCTCCCCAAGTCAGATCTATCTCAATGTTCCCCAGATATTCTTATTTATGCCAAGCCCCTCCCACTGGACTCAGATATGGCTGAGAGGGTAGGGCCAGAAGATGGCATCTCTGTCCTAGAGCAAGCCTGCCTTACGGTGCGTAGTATTTTCTCTTTCCCTCACTCCTGGCTCCAATTGCACTGGGCTCCCAGCTCTCCCAAGGAGCTACAGGAGTGATGTCTTCCTTCTTGCTTCCTGCTCTGGAGATCCCTGCTCCTTTCTCTCTTGAGCAGCTCTACTCTGAGGAGTGTGTCTGGCTTCCTTCTCTGTGGACTGGGAGTCTTTTGAGGGCAGATACATGTCTGGGTGCCTATGGATGTATCAGCAATGCTGAGGAAAGTAAACCCAAGTACTGTGTCAGGGGACACAGGAATTCTCTCCCAGGACCGCACAAGTCCTGCAGGGCATGGTTATGGGAGGGTCTGCTGAACATGCCCTTTCTTCTTTGCCTGGCACCAGCTGGTCCTGTGTCTCCCTGACCCTTTGGTCTGGTAGCAACCCTGAAAGATACCCATCACTGAAGTGTGAGATACTGTATTAATCCACTTTCTGCTGCTATAACAAAATACCTGAAGCTGGGTGCTTATAAAAAAGCTGGTTTACTTAGCTCACACTTTTAGGGGTTCAAGAGAATGGTGTTAACGTCTGTTTGGCTCCCTTAGCTATGTCGCCTGGCAGATGGCAGTAAAGCAAGTGAGAAGGAGAAACACACGGCAAGACAGGAAGGCAGAGAGCAGGCAGGGTCAGGCTCGCTCTTGCACATGAACCACGGGGACACATTGAAACCATATCCAAACCACAGCACCCACAGCTGTGGGCAAAGCCCAGGGGAGAAGCAGTTGCTATCCAGGTGGCTGAAGGACATTTTCTCTACCACAGGAACCACTCAAAGCAGCAAATACACACAACTAGGCCAAGGATATAGACACTACCCCTTACTTAAACCTATACCAGGAGAGAATTTTGAACTAGATGAACTAAAGAATTAAGGTCTATTCCAGGAAAAAAAAAGTTTTGCCTGCCATGCCGAAACATGTGCGGGAACCTGCCATGGGTGCTCAGAGGCTTGCGGGAGTTCCCTGCTGGTGCTTAGGCTCCCCAAAGGCTGCCCTGGGCCTTCCAGATGAGCTGGAGAAGGTCACCACCTGAAGGCGTGCACCTGTGCCCTTACCTGCAGACAGTACAGTGCTATGTTCAGGGCTCAGCGAGCCAGTAAGATCCAGGAACAGGGGTGCACACAAGTTTATGCAAAGTGAAGAGAGGCTGGAATGCAGCCACTAGCCCACTCCTCGGGAGCTTCCCCCAGGGAGTAGATCCACTTGGCACCTGGTCACGGTAATTACTGCTGAACTTTAAAACCTAACACAGCACAACTGCAAATATTTAACATGTGCTTCTCCTCCCAGGGGGCCCCAAGAAAACAGCAGCAAATGGCCAGAATCACAACATGAACTTCTGAGTCTGTTCACAAAATGGATTAAGAAAGAAGCCAGACGCAACAAGAGGTGCGACTCCCCAGCAAGCAGGGAGCCCCAGCTGTCCACATTGCCTGGCCACAGTTGATGTATGGCTCCCTTGGGGCTCTCTCTGGGGAGACACACACATGTGCATGGACACTCATGTGCGTGGATACACATGTCCATAGTCTGGCAAGGGCTGGAACACACACACCCCTTATGCAAATATGGGCCCACACCCCTGCTCCCAAAGGCTACCTTGTGCAATGCTGAGAACCTGGTTCGGCCTCCCAGGTTAGCCCAAGTCATAGACCTGCCTCAGTCTGCCTCAAGTGCTGCAGATGGAGGAGGTGATGCCTAAGGTACCAAGATTTTCCTTGGCAAGAGCACAGGGGCAGTGATTTGGAGGAAGGTGATGGGAGCAGACTCTGACAGTGGGATGCATCTGGGGAAACATCAGTCGCTTCCGTGTGACCCTGGAGGAAGCATATCTTGGCACAAATAATCTGCAATGGGGAGAAGCTGCCCCAGGATCAAGAACAAGAGGGTGTCAAGGTGGGAGGGATTTATACACAAGAAGAGGAGTGGGTGGAGAAACAGGATGTGCAGGAGCTGGAAGGGATTTGTCACATCAGCAATGTCAGGGAAGGTTAGCAGTGAGAATGGCATTGTGGGGTGAGGCAGAGCAGAAGGGAGGGCCAGAAGGGACAGGGGCACCTCCAGTCAAGAGCTCCTTTTTCAGTGTCTCCAGTGGGACACTGGATGTTACTCAGCTCTGGGTGTTACCAGCTTGACTCTGTGACCGGGCCCCAGCTGCTCTGACCAGAGCCTCCCCAAAGTGTCCAGCTGGAGACAAGGGGACACAAGTTGACAGGGAGAGCCTGGGCCAGAGATAAGGTACCACTTACAGTTGCACATTCCAGCCCCATTCTTCTGGCCCACATTCAGTCCCTCCTTATGTGTCATGCCTCTGTACTGGGACCCCCGAAGTCCCAGTCTGGGAAGGTCCATGGGGGCTCAAATGCTACCTTCCACTGAGTATCATTTGGAACCTGCATAGGTGCTGAGGCAATGGGGTTCCCAGGACTCAGAGCAGAGCACTGGGAGAAAAGCCAGCACCACTGCCTTCTCCTCCACCCCACACAGGCCCAGCAAGGGGGGAACCCTGGACCACCACAGTGACCAAGAGACAAATGGCCATCAGTGTTTAATGTTTTACCTTTGGTAAATTTCAGTGCCGGGAATTTCAAGTTTGAAGGATTAGGACTTCAGACTCAGCTCGGCGGAGAGAAGCTCATGATAGTAGCAGGTGGGAAGCACTCAGGTACAGGTGTGCCTGGGTGTGTTCCTGGGGTGTCAGCCTGGAGCTAGATGCCTTTCCCGGCCCTGACCAAGAATCTTTGTGATGCACAGAGCCAAAGATAGGGAGACTCAGTTGTGCTCCACCATCACACGAAGCCGCACAGCTCTTATGGCCCCTATGGGAATTGTTACAACCCTTGCACCACACATCCGTGTCTCTCATGGCAGTGTCCTCTTACACATGCACGTGTGCTGGCGCAATTGCCTGGGGATAGATACCAGGACCTTGCATTAGCACCTTTACTATGGGCTACATCCCCAGACCACCTTTTTAAAAATTTACTTTGAGATAGGTTCTTCGAAAATCACTAAGTTACCCAGGCTGGGTTTGAACTTGCCATCGTCTTGCCTTAGCCTCCCAGAGTGCTGGGATTACTGGCATGCGCTGAATGCCTGGGTGAGCTGGCCTCTTGACAGGAGCCATGCTCTGGGCAAACACTACCTTCCACTCTCCCATCACCCTGAGTCACTTCTTCAGGGATCTGCCTTTGAATAAGTACAAGAGGAACCCTGGTTTCTCAGCCTGGACCCTTGCCAGAGCATGTCCAGGTGTGGCCCCTTCCTCTGGCCACAGCCCACCCCTGCATCAGACTGCCAATGTCCAGGGCACAGCTGCTGAGAGGAGAGGATGCCGGGGCAGCCCCACACCAGGCCTCCTAAGACCTGCTCTGCTCCTGCCCAAAGCGGGCGTCTCTGTGTCACCTGGCTGGGGAGCCCTGCACTGGGTTTGTCATGCCTGTCGCTTGCAGCAGGTCCTTCTGGCTGACTCTGTCCTGCCCTGAAGGCTCCAACCACAGGGAGAAAAGGAAAGGGAAAAGGAGAGTGGACAGGGTCAGTGGTAGATCTGCGCCTGGCCTCCACTCCCTGCAGGGCCATCCCTGGCAGAGGAGCCCACCCAGCAGCACTGGGCTTGCTGCTGCACGCAGAGGGGGAGGGGACACCCTCCAGGCTGCAGACGCACGTTTTAAGGTGTCTTCAATTATTCATGGAGACTTGGAAGAGCCGCCTGCCTGCTGAGAGCAGCCCCGCAGCCACGCTTTGCAGGAAGACTGCTTTCAGTAACTCTGGCTGTGCCCCACGGGGCCAGGGGCAGCTGCATCTAGGAATATGGGGGCCACTGAGGAAGGCGAGACCCCCCCCTCCGCCACGTACCTGATCCCGTGGAGGGAGAAGTCATGGTTCCCTGTCCAGGATCTCTCAGCACCTCACTTGGATTTTGGAAGCCTGTGCAGGGTTGGGGCACAGGGAGGTGTTAGGCCCCCTACTGAGGCCACAGCTCTGCTTGGGGCAGGGTCTACAGGAAAGAGGGTGGGTAATGGTAGAGAAGATGGCTGGGCCAGGTCAGGGAGCCCAGGGAGGGTCTGCCAGCCGGCCACACCAAGAAGGATGTGCTGGCTTCACCCAAAGCCTGAGGCCAGAGCAGCTGCCCTCACCCAGGGCCTGCAAAGTGGCTGCCCCCAGCACCCAAGGGCGCCTGGGGACATCCAGAGGCCAGGTCTGGCACCCTGTAGGCCAGGCCTAGTAGTTCCTGGACAAAAGCCCTCACCCCAGGGAGGAAGGTCCATGTGTACTTACTGCTCTGTTGCTTTTCCTCAGGAAGGTGCCCTCCCTTACTCCTAGTCCCTGTGGACTAGGAGTAGACACCAAGTGACACCCCACATACCAGGATGTGATCCTGTTGGACCAAGTCACTTAGTTCAGCCCCCAGACCCAGGAACTGACTCAGGGATGGTCAGGTGACAAAGGTGGGTGATAATAGAGACCTGGAGAAGCCAAGGCCACGCTTTGGGGAAAGGCTGCCTGTGACTAGAGCAGCTAAGTCCCGATGATGCCAAGGCAGCACATGAATACAGGGCTACCTGATTCTGTCGCTTGTAAAGAAAATACTCCTGTCCAACCCATGTCCTTCAGCCCACCCTCCTCTCAAGGCACCTGATTTTCTGCAGCAGAAAGAGGAACAGAAGGTGAGCACAGGGCTCCAGCCACCACTTGTCCCTTCCGAGCATGAGCCAAGTTGGGAGCGAAGTATGACCCAGGGCAGGGCAGTCCGAAGGGCACCCTCTCTCCTGGGCAGAGGACTCGGGGTACAAGGAAGTGGCAGCCTCTGGTACATAGAGCAGCACCTGATGCTCAGCACACACCGTCACACAGATGCACACGCACCCACGCAGAGAGACAGGTACACCTCACACCCGCACATGCACACCCGCATGGATGCTGACAGAATTGCAGACACTCGCACACCTACAGCCATCCACATTTGCAAACAAATACTCAAGTGTGCACACACTCAGGGCTGGGTTCGCAGGCATGCACGGAAGGCCAGGCATCCAGCCTCTGGGCACACACACTTGCAGATGGAGTGTGCTCCCCAGCCCGGGACATGCACACATTTCCCACACTCCAGGCAGGGTCACATGCAGGAAATGAGAGCCAGCCAGCACCCCGAGCTGGGCAAGGCAGAGGGAGTGAGGAGCCTCTGACGCTGCCTTCTGATTTCCAGCAGGTTTGGGAGCAGCGCTGCGCTGATCTTCCGAAGGTGAACACCAGGTGAGAAATGATTAGCTGTCACTTGGTGCTTGATAGATGCAGCCCCCCTCCTCCCTCGCTCTCGGCAAAGGGCTGACATGTTATTGATCCACTTAGTGTATTTGTATCAGTGGCTGCCAGGGCTGAGCTGGGCCCAGCGAGAGAACATAAAAGCAAGGGGGGGAAAGCCACGTTGAGGTGAGGGCTGAGAGGAGTGAGGGCTAAAGGGTGCTGCTGACAGGCCACTCCCGCTCCTCGGGAGCTGGGCCAGCAGACAGGTCCAGGTCCAGGTCCAGGGTGAACAGTGGTCTGTGCCCAGAAACCTCATACCTAGTCATTCTCAGCAGGCTCACGGTACCAGTCCCAGTCACACTCAGGCCCACGTGAAGAAGGGAAGGGGGACCAAGCATGAAGGAGGCAGAAAAGAGTAAGGCACAGTGGCAGATGTCTGTAAACCCAGCACGTTAGGAGGCTGAAGCAGAAGGATCACAAGTGCAAGCTCAGCCTGGGCAACTTAGGGACTTAACAAGACCCTGTCTCAAAATGAAAAGTAAAAAATGGGCTGGGGATGTAGCTCAGTGGGAAGGGTTCAGGTTCAAGCCTCAGCAGAAAGTAAAACAGGGAGAAAGGGAAACCTGAAGACAAGCCCACGGGAATGCTCTGAAAATCCCATTAACCTGAGGGAATTCAGACCACACCAGGGATATGGCTTCGGTCTATCAATAAACCTCTGCTGAGCCTCTGTTACGGCTGGGATCTAAAACGTTCCTCCACAGGCTCATCATGTTGAAGGCTTGGCTGCCAGCTGATGAGCTTTAGGGAAGACACCTGGATGACGAGGGCTGATTCATCCTTGGGTAGAGGAATAATATGATGGCGTTACTGGGAAGTGATGGAAACTTCTGGGTGTGGTCTAGTCAGAGAAAGAGGTTGCTGGAGGTGTGTTCTTGGGCAAGTATGCCTCTTGCCTCTTTCCCTCTCTCTGTTTCCTGGCTTCCATGAAGTACGGGCAATTTTCCTTCACCTTCCTCCTGCTATGATATTTCTGCCTCATTACAGCAGTCAAAGCAATAGACCCAGCTGACCACGGACTGAAGCCTCTGATACCATGAGCCAAAACAAACCTTCACTTTTTAAAATTGATTTTCCCAGTTATTTTGTCACAGCAATGGAAAGATAATACAATATTCCCTTCTTTGTTCTTTTTCTTTTTCTTTTCAATACTAGGGAGTGAATGTCTTTACACTAAGCTATCTCCCCCGCACTTTTTTATTTTTTGTTTTGAGGGAACACAAAAGCAAGGGAGGAAAAACCATGTCATAGTGAGGGTTGAGAGGAATGAGAACTAAGGGGTAGTGGCTGGGCTCAAACTTGCAGTCTTTTTTGCCTCAGCCTTCTGGAGTCTTGGATTTACAAGTGTACGCTACTATACCCAGTCTTACATTGTTCTTACACTGTCTTTATCCATGTAGCCATCTATCCACCCATCTGTCCTCCTATCTACCCATCCACCCATCGACCCAGACACCTGTCCACTCACCTACCCACTCATCCATCCACATACCTGTTCATCTATCCATCTGCTCACTCACACACTCACCTATCCGTCCATCCACCCACCTGCTCATCTGCTCACCAATCCTCGTCCACCCATTCATCCTTCCATCAACGTTTATTAAGCACTTGGCACATGGCAGAACCTGTGCCCATTATAGAACTGGGGGTTGGGGAGTGTTTAGGGGTGGACAAAGACAGGAAGAGGCTGGGCCCTGTCCTGGGGAATGATGGAGGATGGAGAAGGATGGAGGATGGAGGATGGAGGATGGAGGAGTACAGGTAGACTAGAATATTATGAGCTGGGCCAGAGTGCCCTCTGCTGGTATCAAGGCAAACACATGCATGGGAGCTAAGAGGGTCTAAGGACCTTGAAACCCACCTCTAGTCCCAGTTCTAGAATGGGTCCCCAAAGTTTGCTAGCCCTCTCTTTTGACCCTGTCACCCCCACAAAGGTTTCCTTTGTGACCATGTGGATGTTGAGTTTCTTGTGTTCACAGACCAGGGACAAACAGCCTTGCACCTGGGGGTGGCTAAGAGTGCGGGCAGAAGGTGTCTCAGTCAGACCAAATTTCAGCCAGGCTTAGACCAGGCCTGAGCACCATTCCTTTTTGGGTCCAGATGGGGCCACTGCCAATACCCACTCTGCTCTCAGCAGCAATGGGTGCCTTCCCAGCCCTGGCCCTAGTTTACAGGATATGCTGACCTTACAGGGCAGGGGACTGAGGGCTGGTGCTCAGGGATGGGAGCAGGGGCCTTCCCTGCACCCTGCCCCTGTGTCACCTTGGCTTTGCACTGAAGGAGGTGCCTAGTTCTCATCAGTGGTCTTTGCTGGGTTCCTTGTGGGAAAGGGGCCCTCCATGGAGAGGAGCGCAGCTGCCTGGCTTGGCTGAGAACACGAACAGCACCAAAGCTCTGCAGTGGCAGGCAGAGCCAAGTGTCCCCTTGTGTGCCACAGACCTCCCATTTCCACCCAGCAGCTGACACACTGGGTGTAACTGCAGTAGGGCAGTGTCACAGGGCAGGTCAGTTAGCCTCCCTGGCCGGTGGGACTATCCCCCAGCAGGTGTCATGTGACGCTTTCATACGGGAGGCCCAGGTTTGGTGTGAACATGTAGGTTTTACGCACACACTTTACTTTGTGTAACTCAAAGTAAGTTCCAGGTCCCCATCCTGCTGAAGTGAGGCCCAGCTATTTTGGGCTCCCTACCCCATAAGGACCTGTGAAGCTAGCTGGGCCTAGATGCTCAGGGGTATCTGGGGGGGGACCTCTGCCTTTGGTCCTCTTCTGTCACTGAAGGCAGGGGCAAGTCCAACTCTGAGGCCACAGTCATCTCCCTCAACATCCCTGCCATCCTGTCCTCAGAATGCTGTCACCTCCCCAGCCTGTGGTCCACTACCCAGGGGTCACCACCATGCCTGAGCCCTGCTGTACGTCTTGTCTTCTCAGCTGTGGACCTTGCATCTGCCTCACCTCTTTAAAAGGCACCCCACACTTCTCTCTCTTCCATCCAGCGCACAGCCCCCTCAGACGGAAGCCAGGCTGGGGGTGTACTCCTGGATACAAAGCCCACTTCCCAACAGGGACTCGGAGAGGCCTCAGAAGGAAAAATTCAAATTCTCAGCTCAAATTTTTATCCATGTAAATGATCTTGGCTCCGCTATGCTGCCCATTCCTGCACTTCCTAGAGTCCCCCACCCCCTCACAGACACAGGGACAGACTCACATGGGGACCTGCTCTTTTGCTCTGGGGACATGCAAGGATCCTGATTGACTCTGACCCTGCTCTCCCCAGAATCAGGGTTCACCCATTCGGCCCACCCCCAGTTGACAGAAGGTATTTGCCTTATATCAAGAGAAGTGTAAACTTTTTTTTTAAAAAAGCATTTTAGCAGCTTCAGTAACAGTTTGGAAAACACATTTTATTTTGGAGGTGGCAGCCACCGCCTGACTGCCTGGTCTCTGGCTGTAGAGAGTCACACCTATGACATCACTAGTAAGGATGGGGAGAGGAAACTGAGGTGAAAGCAATCAAATAAATGAAGGGCCAGACACCTATCCAGAGTCCAGAACACACAGTTGCAGCATAAGACCCGAGAACCTCCTGAGACTCAGGAGTCAAAGGGCAGGTGCACGAACCCACCCTCAGCCTCTGTCTTCGGCCTACTAAGCCCCCACAGCTCCGGTCTCTCTGTCCCTGCTATATCCAAAGGGCCTCGAGAGCTGGCAGCCAGCCTGGGCAGGTTGTGGCTTTTTACCTCTTCTTGGGGAGAAGCCAGGAGGCTTTTGGGTAAACACAGTGGACTGAACATATATTTATCTCCGCTTCCTCCCAATACCCCAGTGTAGTGACAGCAAAGAGTAAAACAGAGGCCTATGGCAACAAACAGAACTAGAGGAGAACAGCAGCGGATGACAGATTCTCACACATTTGTGGAAGATGGAAGTGGATGGAGGGTGGTAACAGATTTCACAGGGCGAAGGGGACGTGCTAGCCAAGCCTGTGTGCTGAGGAACCATTTGCCCCATAGAATCCAGGGAGGTGCACGATTTGGAAATATCAGGGCAGACAGATGGCAGGAAGGGGGTGGTGGCGGCTTGAAAACTCAGCAGCTAGGCCTGCCCCTGGCAGGAAATGGAATATTTATCTTTTATGGACCTGCAGGAGACTTGAGGGAGCACGGGACACAGAAGTAAGAGGACGAATTGGGAGACTTAGATGGAATGGTCAGAGCCCCAGGCTCCCTCCCTATCCTGCACACACTGGGGGTCTCTCTCAAGGCTGGAGGTTCTAAGTTTCTCTGTTGTGTGCCCACCCCCAATTCCAGTTGTTAAGTCCTCTCAGTACCTTAGAATATAACTGTATTCGGAGACAATGTTTTTAAAGAGGTGATTAAGTTAAAGTGAGATCATGAGCCCAGAGGAGAAGAAGCCCCTTGGGGAGCCCACTTCTGCCAGGGGTCTGGAAAGGCCAGGCCCCAAGGCTCCACTGCCACTGGGGGAAGCATCGGCGAGCCGCTGCCCCGCACCTCTCTGCCACCCCAGGAACCTTGGATTGGAGGAACCCTGGTGTCCTGTGCTGCGGGATGGGCAGCCAGGGCAGGAAGCACTCAGCACTCAGCAAGCAGCTGATTCGGACAGGAAGATGTCCCGACAAGGAGCAAGGTGCAATCTCAGACCTCCAGCCCACCCAGATCAAGTCCAGGAGACATAGACATAAATGAAATTAGAAGTCATGCACCTGAAATTTCTGAAATGATAGCAATTGAAGTAAAAAAACAGCTTAGTTCTTATATTATTTGATTAACTTTGCATGCCTATATCTGGAAGTCTGAGTGAGTAGTGACTGGTGACTGGAGGATAATGATGTGTACTGTAGTGACTGTTGCTGATTTCCTACTGTCTTGGTGTTGAAATCCAACATGGTTCTCATTGTTTTGTTTTCTTTCATTTTACTGTTTTGTTTTGTCTTAGTCTCTTTAAAATTAAAAAAAAAAAAAACAGATCACGAGGGTGGGCCCTGACCCAGTATGTCCACATCTCCATAACAAGAGGAGAGTAGGACAGGACACTCACAGAGCAAAGACCACGTGAAGACTTGGAGAGAAGAGGGCACCCACAAGCCAAGCAGAGAGGCTTCAGGAGAATCCAGCCCTGCCAACACCTTATTTTGGACTTGCAGCCTCCAGGACTCTGAGAAAATAGATTTTTGTTGTTCAAACCACGTGTTTATGGTACTTTGCTATGTCAGCTACAGCAAACAAATTCACTCTCTTGGACCCTCCAGCAAGACAGCTGACTCCTCCCACAATCACCCTGAGTTAAAGCCCTGCCTCCCTACTATGCATCAAGCAAACAGGTATTTAGTGCCCCACTTGCAACAATGAATGTGTCACTAAGGGTTACAAAATATCTAATTACAGTCTCCAATGCAAGAGATAAAAAAAAATTTTTTTTTTTAAAAAGAAGATGGAAAAAGACTTCAGAGAAAACAGAAATAATTCATGGAAAAGTAAAAACAACAAAAGGAAACAGCTTAAATGTAAACCATTAGAGAACCTTCAGGAACTGGTTAAATAAACCAATAGTACTTTTTTTCTCTCAGTACTGGGTTGAACCCATGACCTTCATACAGAGATGCATCCCCAGTACTTTTTTTTTTTAAATTTAGTTCAACACAGGGTCTTCTAAGTTGTCTAGGCTGGGCTCAGTTGTGTGATTGTGTTTATGCAAATCACATGCATATAAAAAGGGTCTAGCAGAAGGCAATCAACAAGCTTCCAATACATGTCAAGAATATCTTCTAGCTGGGTAAGGTGGCTCACGCCTGTAATCCCAGCACTAGGGAGGCTGGGGCAGAAAGATGGCTGTGAGTTCAAGGCCAGCCTGGGGTACAAAGTGAGCTCAAAGCCAGCCTGAGCTGCATAGCAAAATCCTGTTTTAAAAAGAAAGAAAGAAAAAGAAGAAGAAAAAATATCTTCTAAATGGGCTCAAATGTGCTTCACATGAAAAATCTTCATGGGTTTGTTGACCTCCAAGCTTGCTCTGGTGCCTCTGGACCAGAGTTATTCTTGGTTGACCTAAGGGCCCAGAAATCCACATCCCTCCTTGAAGGAGCTAGAATAAAGCCAAGCACCCTGCAGGTGCTCAATAACTGCTTCCTAGATAAATGTATGTCGAGGATGGATGGCAGAGTGGGAAGAGGAGCAGCTGCTTGGATATGATCATATGATCATGCAGACAGCTAGATGACATGGGCCAGTTAACCCAGAAGAGGGTGAAGGTCACTCTAAGTTGTCTGCCTGCTGAAGATCTGCACACCTCCAGGGGTCCTATCACCTTCTACTTGAGCAGACACCAGTACCCTGAAAAGAAGTTTAACCTGGTGAGTTGCCAAGGCAACCAGAAGCATGCTGAGGTGCAGAGCTGACAGTCCCAGGGAAGTCTTGTTTTCTATTTGCTTAATCACAGCCCACCAGCTCTCCCTGAGGCCTGATCCTACCTATCAGTTCACAGACTGACCCTTCACATCAGTGCTTTCTATCCCTGACACCATCTTCCAAGAAAAACTGCTGCAGCCCAGCCCAAAGCCCCATATTACCCACTGTGGCTTTAAACCCCAGCAAGGGCTGAGATCATGCTGGCGATGCTAGAACAAGGCAGAGGATGCCACAGCTGGAGAGTGCACTGGAAGCTTCGGGTCCTTTATAGCACATGGCCTTAGCTAAACAGTGGCCCCACGGATGTGGCGGGGAGGGGTAGGTGGAAGTGATTTGTTGAAGGGCAGCACTGGAGCAGAAACAGTTCAGAAGGCAACAGTGCAAGATGGACAGAGCAGGGCAGCACCCTGGACAAGCCAACCAGAGTATGGGAAGGTAGAGGAAATGACAGTGCTCATGAGGGACAGGAGGCTCCAGGATGGAGGGTCTGTACTAGGTACAGCTGGTCTGACCTACAGCAGGTAGGGAATGTGACTGCCAGCCACCCACCACCAGGCTGAGGCCCTCATCACTGACACTGACTGTGAGGGGTGGTGGTGGTAATAGGTTGGCCAGCCTCCATCTATCACTTAAGAGAGTCACACAACTGAGCTCTAGAGCTCTAGGTTTTTGTGGTTTACTCCTCTAAGTGGGGATGGATCAATGGTGGAGAGCGACACAAAGTGAGAAGGCAGAGGGTGACCAGGGAAGATGCTAAGTGGGGTCTCTACATCCCAGCTGGGATGGAGGTCTTCAACCTCCCCTCCAGTTCACTCAGGGTCAGGATAAGGTTTCTACCCTTAGACTCCTGTAGGACACGCTGCTGCTGCTGCTGCTATATAAGGCCTAAAATTAGGGTCCTCCCAGGTGTACGCTACCTGGATGCCTGATGATACAGGGAAGGGTGTCATGCAGCCTGAGTTCAGGTTGCTTCCCTACTCCTCTTCTGACTAAGGCTCCATAGACAGATGACCCTCCTTACCAAGGGACTGGGCTCAGTAGCTGCTCCCCTGAGTAGCAGGTTTCAGTGGCCCACCCACCTGTGGAATTATTCAAACAAGTCAATGTCACCCTCCTCGCAGGAGCTCAGGATCATCTCATCTTTTTTATCTTTAATTTTTCAGTACTGGGGACTGAACCCAGGGCCTTTGCACTGAGCTACATCCTCAATCTTATTTATTTATTCATTGGAGACAGGGTCTTGTTAAGTTGCTAAGCCAAGACTAGACTCGAACTTGTGAGTCTCCTGCCTCTGACTCCTAGAGTGTGGGGGACAGCCTCTTGATACTCCCACAATGCCTGCTCACCCGCCGTTTCCAATGTAACACTTCATGGTGTGCAGTGTTTTCCTCCCACAGCTGTGAGCATGAGTGACTGATAAAGCACTGTTTACCTACTCTGTTTAGTGTTGAAGGTCTTCAGAACCATAGACTAAGAACCCCCCAAACCAAAGGGCAAAGGGGCCACTGAATAGGTACCCACCCCGCTCCACGAGTGGGGCTACATTGGGAGAGGTCATGAAGAAGCCCTGAAGACACATTACACTTCCAGTGGGAATCCTTATCCTAAAAGAAAGTCCAACATTTATTATGATTCTTATTTTCCTCCTTAACAACATAAAGATCTTAGATTCTGGGCTCCAATTTACAGCCTCCATTTAAATTTCCATGTTACTGCCATCCTAAACATCTGCAAAATTAGTGTTTATTATTATTCTTAAAGTAAATAGTTGTTCACATTTATCCATATGCCTGCAATTTATTTTCTTACTATTTCTTACATCTTTTTTTTTCTTTGAAACAGGCTGTCATTCCATCATCAGGGGAGCCTGGAACTTCCTGTGTAGCCCACAAACTATGGTGCTCCTG